>JAAAKG020013079.1:0-20852 GCA_010014905.2 Druon quercuslanigerum | reverse complement strand
TTCTTACCTTCGTTTATGCGTCTATCTAACTCCTCATCTATCTTACGGTCCCTAGTAAATAAGCTACCAAGGTATACGAATTTATCAACTTGTTCAATTCTCTCGTCATTCAATACAATATTGCATATTGTTTTCTCACTCTTTCCTTCGAAAACCATAGTTTTTTTTATTTACGTTAATTTTGAGGCCCATGCTCTTCATGCTTGTATTTAATTTATTCAACGTTCTTTGCAAATCTTCGATAGATTCTGCCATGACAAACTTATCATCTGCGAACGCTAACCCACGTACCCATACTGTTTCGAGATCAACTCCTTCTTCGTCGAAAAGAGCCATTCTTAAACACTTTTCCATAAATAATATGAATAGCCATGAAGACATAACGTACCCTTGTCTAACACCTTGCATAATATAGAACTAATGACTCAATTTCCCATTTACCCTTACACTCGCTTTCCCACCCATATATATTGCTCTTATAGCTTGTAGGAGCCATCCATTTACACCGTACTCTTTCAGGACTTCCCAAAGTTTGCTTCTATCTACTGTGACGAAAGCTTTGTCGAGGTCAACAAATGTACAGAAAACTTTTTTTCCCACTCGCAAACTCTTTTCTGTGATTTGCCTTAAGCTGAATGTTTGATCTGTACATGACCTTCCTGGCGTAAACACACTTTGGACTTCCCAAATCTTTTCTTCTGTTATTTTCATTACCCTACGAATAAGTATCTTTGAGTAAATTTTACTTACGGTGATCTCAAAAAATTTCAAAATGCGCTCACTTTTTGAATTTTTATCAAAAATGTCTGGTTAACGAACTCGTCCTTTCTTTTAGGGCCTAAAAAAAGTGTGCCAAAGATCGACTTGATCCGTTAATTTTTTGTAGAATTATCATGTTTACGGACGGACGGGCAGACAGACGCCATCGTAAAAACTTGATTTTCGGATTCATGGGGTCTCGAAACGTGGAGATCTGTTTAAAAACTATGCGGTGTCAAATTTCCGACAATTCTAATACAATCTCAATCATAAATTATGAGAATGTAAAAAGCACCAAAAATTTCAATTTTGAATATCTCTTAAGTTGTTATCAAAGAGTTAGGATGATTAAACGTGGAATTGCTCCAGTTTTGCATTATTAGGAAGAATATAGAAAAAATTAAGAGAAAAAAGCTATGGAATTTGAATACATTATTTTAAACATTTTTAGAAAAACTGCAGCTGTTTTGTCACTTCATTACCCCTTTTTAAAATATTCCATTTCATTGTGAAAGAAAAGTTATGTAAGGTTCAGAAAGAAAAAGACAAATAAGTACATTACATAAAAAATATTATATTTAACAACAATTTGGACCATTTTTTGATAGTCTGCGTTTTAAATTTTTAACATAAAAATACTCGTAACTTCATTCACAACATTTCTCGACAAGTCGATAATATATCGGTCAATAATAGATACAGTTTACAACTTGGGAAAATCCCACAAACGTGATTCACTGTAGTCAGGAAATCCTGAATCATAATAATAAGCCATCATCCATTGTGGCCTGTCGCTTTCTACTTGTTTACTAACCAATGAAGATGAATTTTTTTTTATTTTCCTTTGATTGATCCCGAGTAGATCCAACTGTCGAAAGAACTGGCTGTTTGATGCCTAATGTTCAAAAAATTTTATTGTTCAATAATATGTGTGTTGCGATAAGAGACACTGATTTTTCAACACGTAATTTTTATGAGATACCTCAAAATGTGAATAGACCTTCATTATTGTTTAACGTACCATTGATTAACTGCATGAAATATTATTGTTTAAACAAATTACGTCATTCAAAATTTGTAATGAATTATATGGTAGTGGTTTTCTATCGAATTTTCGGGGCTGAAACCGAATCCGATGCCAGAATTTACTCAAGATGACAAGTGCTCAAGATAAATAAGGAATTCCCTAAATTTCTTGAATTCTCTAAAGTTCTTGAATTCTCTAAAGTCCTTGAACTCTCTCAATTCCTTGATGCTCTTGACTTCCATGAATTCGATGAACACCAGGTGTTCTCCGAAATCCTTGAATTCTTTTAATTCTTTGAATTCTCTTAATTCCTTGAATTCTCTGAATGCTTGGAATTTCTTGAATTCTGTGATACCCTCGAATTCCCTGAATTATGTTTCTTTTTATTAACGCTATCTGCAAATTCTATTATTTATAAGAGAGTAGTAACAATATAAAATACATTATTCAGAAAACTTTTTGTGTGTTCCAAAAGTTATGACTGAGAACCAAATATTGTTGATGGAATTGAAAAAATAGTTTCTTATCATTTTTGTTTCTTACATAAACGGAAAAATAGCGCTATTTTTATTTTTTTATCAGAAGTATTCAAAGTTTATGAAAAAATATTTTTCAATGAAAAAATTATAATCAATTGTTTAAAAGTTTAACATAAACAAATGCATATTTTTTCTCTAATTTTGTTGCATGCACGTGTATTTAGAATTTACTTTTTAGTTTTCGACGTAAAGTTTTGATGCTGAATACAATGGATTATTTATTTCTATGTTCGAACAAAAATGGAATTTTTTATTTTTAGTATTTTTTTGCAATCAAAATTTGAGTTTTCAATTTTTCAAAAAGTTCAAAAAGTTGTTATAATAGTCTTGTAGGGCTTTAAAAAAGCAACGTTTTTCTTCTCTTGACTTTTTACTCATAGTACGCTGTTTGGCTTAAAATATTAATTTTCTGTTGTTTTTTTTTTGGATTTTGAAAATGCTATAACTGACAATATTAATAATAAATAAATATTTATCTTTATTATTTGTATATAGTTGGTGGACATATTTCAAATATTAGAACTTATAAGTAATGTTTTTAATTGATTAAAGATACTATTTTTGACTAATTCAGCCATTTTTAATGCAATAAAACTTAGTACTTAAATAAAAAAAATAGATAAATAGGTATTTTTAATCAATTATGCACTTTACTTATAAGTTCTAATGCTTATAATATGGCCACCAACCTTCTAGAAACAATACAAATAAATATTTATTTATCTTGAAATACTTATTATTATTACTTATGCTTACTGCATACTGTAAAAAACAATTTTTTAAATATTACAAGTGACTCTTCAACTTCATTACTGTTTAATAAAATGTTTTTATGTTATAAGTCAATCGATATGTCTCAAGGCAATGAGGATTTTGTTATTTCATCAACATTGAATGATTTTAATGAAAAAAAAATTATTATAAAATTAATTTTTTAAATATTGTAATTGACTATAACTTCATTTCATCGATTTATCTACAACCGTCCTTAAGTTGTCGTCCTAACAAAAATAGGGTGACATCCATACATCTATCCATATACACAAACATACATCCGGACAATTGTTTCGAACGTTGTATTAAACATTCATAAACTGAGGAACGTTTAATTAAATCATTTTAAAAATATTTGAAATTGCAGCGACTACAAACCTTCCTCTTTGAGAAAGCAAGATTAAGATAGAATTTTATGTTATTAATAAATGGAATTGTCTGTTTTCAGCTGGCGTGCTTGTGTGGAAGCACAGCTTGCAGCTTTTGCTGCTCGCAGTGTCCATCATGCAGAAACAGTACGAGTACAAGAATTATGTACGCTTTGATGCTGATGCTTGGTACAATTGCTGCTTGTATCACTTTAGCCCCGAGTCTGCAAGAGACTTTGAAAAGGGTAATTATCTAGAAAGTAATTCTGAAATGAAACCATTTTTTAATCTTAATATTTTTCTAATTTACAATCTGATTTTTAAAAATAGGTTCCGTTTTGTGCGAATAGCAGTAATTTAGTTCCCACCTCATTTACAATCGATTGTCAATCCGCGGTTGGATATTTAGCAGTCTACAGAATATGTTTCATCTTGACGCTGTTTTTCTTCCTGATGTCAGTGATTATGCTTCGAGTAAGAAGTTCTAAAGATCCTCGAACACCGATTCAAAATGGGTGAGAATTTCTTTAATATTTTATAGAAATCTTACAATATTTTAATTATTACAGACATTGATAAAGCTTTATTTTTACAGATTCTGGGCAATCAAATACCTCCTGATTATTGGAGGAATCGTCGGATCATTTTTCATACCCGAAGGCTCATTCGGTCCAACCTGGATGTATTTCGGAATGATAGGAGGTTTTCTCTTCGTGATTATTCAGCTGATTCTCATCGTCGATTTTGCACACTCTTGGGCTGATGCATGGGTTGGCAATTATGAAGAGACTGAGTCCAAAGGCTGGTGAGTGAATAAAATGATACTTAGATATATTTATATAATATATTTTTATTTTGTTTGCATGTATATTAATTTCAGGTACTTTGCTCTTTTGGCATCAACTTTCCTGAATTATGCTCTAGCTTTCACTGGGATTGTTTTACTTTATGTTTACTTCACACTGGTAAGTGAAAAATTTAACGAAATAATTCACCATTTATGTAGATGTAACTTTATAATGAGTGTGTAAATAACATAAAAGTGGGATTTTTTCAGCCACACGATTGTTCTCTCAACAAATTCTTTATTTCCTTTAACCTGATCCTGTGTATTCTGACGAGTGCAGTTTCTATTCTCCCGAGTGTTCAGGAACATCAGCCCCGTTCCGGTCTATTACAGGCATCTGTTGTTTCTCTGTACGTCGTCTACTTGACCTGGAGTGGAGTTTCGAACAGTCCAGGTACACAAATTGAAATATTTAAATCTAGAATCCAATCCTTTGGTATTAAAGTATTCAAATATTGATTCTTCTTTATTTAGACCACAGCTGCAATCCTGGAGTTCTTGGAATCATAAATGGAAACGACATTTCTGCTCAAAATAAGGTTGCTTTTGATAAAGAAAGTGTAATCGGCCTCGTAATCTGGTTCAGTTGCGTTCTCTACAGTTCTCTGCGTACTGCCTCCAAATCCTCGAAGATCACGATGTCTGAAACTGTCCTCGTCAAGGATAACGGAGCTGGTAAATACCTATACTTTATCAATAATCGATTAAAAAAGCTTTCATTTTTCTCTCTATGTGATTATTCCTTTTCCGTTGGCATCATTATAATAATAAATGAGTCTGCCAGACCAGGAAAAGTTCAAGAATTTGATTCCGTGACCGGAAATTTGCATTCGATTGTACTAAAAAATATGAATTAAAATTATATTATAATTGATATTTATTTAAAATTGTAGATACTTATTTTTTGAAGTCATAGAGAACAAGATTTAAGTTTTCAAATAAACACATAAAAACTGTAATTTTGATTAGGAACTGGGGATTTTAGGAAAGATATCTCTGTAATTCTGAATTTTCCAAAATAATTATTGATAATTTGATCATTTGTGAAAAATTATAATTTGGAGTTGGTACAGGAAATTTCCAATAGCAATTATATTAAATTCTTAAATGTGTCAGAGAAATTTCGAAACAAATTTGTGATTCAGATCTGAAGCTAGTAATTCCCCAAAATAATTACAATTTTTACTTAGAACGGGGAATTTTGTTTAAGTAATCGAGATTCTGATTTGGTGAAACCCGGGAAATGGCCGGGAATTAAAAAGCCTCTGTCTGGTGGAAACTCCGTTAATATTCAAGGAGCATGAGATGATTTATACAATTTAGGTTCATATTTGTATAATATGCTTTGCATTGCTCATCTGATTGTAAATTCATTCGTCAACTAAATCTGCATTTTTCCAAACAGTTCAGAACACGGACCAGTCTCTTATTGGCAATGAAGGTATGCACACGATTCTCATAAATTAATCCTCAACTATCCATCTCTAAATTTCCATTAGTTTGCAAACTCCAGTTATTATAGTAGGAATGGTAGTTTATTATTATTTTAATCTATAAATCCTTTAAAACAGATAGAGTTTAATGACAATCGTACGCAACATTTAAAAATGATCAGCAAGTAGTGTGTGCCTGCTTTCATTGTTTAGCTTTTTTAAAAACAGCACCAATTATTTAATTTATTAAGTTTCCCTTTCCACTATTTCATTTTATTTTGTCGCCTCTTTTCAAATTATCCAGATTACGTTTCAGTAGAAGGCCGTAACGGAGATGTGGAAGGAAACGAGACCAAAGTTTGGGACAACGAGGAAGACACAGTCGCTTACAATTGGAGTTTCTTCCATTTGATGTTCGCCCTCGCAACTTTGTACGTGATGATGACACTCACAAATTGGTACAAGTAAGTATCTTTCACTGTTAAATTAATTTAATTATCATCAAAACATTGAAATGGATTTTCAAAGTAAAACAGGCTGCAGGCTCATAGCAATACAGTGATCTCTTGCTTATTTCAATACGCACTTAGTTCAAGTTTCCCATGCTGGGATAATTGAAATTACGCATTTCCGTCACCTCTTACCGATCTCCCGGTACGATTTTGCCCGCGTTAGTGACTAACCAATTTAAAAAAGGGCCCGAAGAGCGGGAAGCCCTCGTTGGTTTGATTTCAGTATTTTAGAATGACGTTATGGGAACGCATACGAGTTTTGGGAGATAATATTCTAAAAATAAAATTCATAAATGTAGGAATCGTAATACAGTGAACTTCCGCCTATGTGAACAGCCTTGAAACCTATACGTTTTCAACTTTTTCAACTGCGCATGAGCCGAAAAGCGCGGTTCTATTTGAAATCAATAATGGTACAGATAAATATTTTTAACAAAATTTCACTTTTATACAATGAATTAAATTGAATCAAAGAAATAGTTTATTCCGTTAAATAATTGATTTTTAATGTAATGTTACAAGTTTATACTTTGTCATTTTAAATCGACCCACGCTTTTTGCCAAATGCGCAGTTGAAAAAGTCGCGGCCCGTTGCCTGCATGTATGTCAGTGTTTTTAAAAATATTTTTTTGTGGTATGACGTGACGAATATAACATTTTCTGAAGATAGTACAATTTGCGAACCAAAAATCAATATAAAAGAATAAAAAAAATGACTCAAATATTTTGTGGAATGGTGAGTATTGTAGCATGACGTCACGGTCATGCTAGGATGCGTGGAAATTTCAGTCGTCAGAAAGGTTAGCACATGGAATTGCAACTGCATACGCATTTTTGTTGAAAATATTTTAAACGTAAAAGTAAGTTATAATGGTCTGAATATTAATATGTTTCAAGTATATAAGGCATTTGCGTAATTCTGTTTCATCCGTTTATCGGTTGGAGACCTTTCAGTTTTACGGAATACAATCAACTATCCGAAATTTTAGTTTAGAATACCCGATCTGATACACTAATGTCAAATTTTGAATATTTTATTTCCATTAGTGACGCTGAAAGGTCGTCAATCGACAAAATAATGGAACATGACTGAAATATATGAGTTTTCGAACCAGCGAAGGCTTCCCGCTTTTCGGGTCTCTTTTTAATTGGTTAGTCATGAACTCGAGCGAGACCGTACAGGGACCGTGGTTTGAGGTGATGGAACTGCTCAATTTTAAATAAGCATGTACAGGGGATTTACAATAGGTGAACTTTCAAATAGGGTATCTTTAAAATAGGTGGAAGTTTACTATGAATGAAATCATGACCTTCTTAACCGTTGTGATCCTTGCTGTTGGTGCAGACTATTAAAAACAGTTGTCGCCCCTAAAAGTGTGATATTATTTAAAGCTATATAGGTATTTAATTTTTTTATCTTTAATCTGCTTATAAAAATTTAACAAATTCACATTTCGTATTTATTGCATTTTCATATATTTTTTCTAAATTCATTATCTTAAGTTAAGAGCGTTTGAAATTGAAGAATTTAATTCATTCATATTGTAAAAAGGAAAACTTTGAATTTATAATGCTGAAAATTGACTAATTTTAAATTGAAACACTGAGAATGGGTTATTTGGAAATTTAAAAGGTCGAAATTGTACAATTTGAAAAAGAAATTTTAATATTTTCCGTTTTTAAAGTATTTAAAGTATTAGTTCCTCAGTAATAAGAGTTCAAATGGAAAATAAACACTTCAATTGGCAAAAAAAGAGAGAAAAATCTCAAACATAAAAAGTATTCCAAATTCAAGCCCTATAAATTAACAAAATTTCAAGATTCAACTAATTCAAGTTTAAAATTAAATTATAAACATGTGTCATTTTAAAATATGGCAAGTATATGAATTTAAAGTTTTAAAAAGAAATATTTTAAAGGCATAGAATCCTTCCGTTTGAAAATAATTACAATGTAGAACAATGTAGATAATAAGTTTCATATTGTTTGTGCAAATAAGGTTTGCATATCCATATGAATATACCGTTTGATGGGTCGACAGGAGGGGGCTTAAGTTCCTTTCGTACATTCAAGTTTTGCGGAATTTGGGACTGTGCAGTAGTGTCCTACTGCACTTGAAGATGCTCAATAACGATCGACTTCTCTAAACAATGCGCAGTAGTTTTTCATTATAAGTCTACGATACTACAGTACTTACAACAGGGTGGCCACCCACCCGGGAGAATCAGGAGAAAGCCGGAAGAGACTTGCATCGGGAGAAAACCGGGAGAAAAATATTACAACGGGAGATTTCCCGTATTTCAAAATTTGCGCATTTTGTAATTCTTGAAAGTTTCCAACTAGAAAGTATATAACTTTCAAATTGTTTACATTAATTAAACTTCAAAGGTTCACAGTATTTCTCGCAGTATTTAAAAATATTGCAATCCGGAATTTTTAAAATTACAGCGAGTTTGATTTGAAAGTATCACATCTATTAGTAAAAAAAATCTAGCCAGTCGTTTTAAATATCACTTAATGCTACATGACGTGATACTTATTAATAATATATTTATCGTATTTAAACTTTCTATAATTTAAATTTAAATTTGTAGTTTCGAATAAGCGATTCTAAAATAGTTTAATCTTTGAGGCCTTGAAACTAATGTTTTTTCTTAAATTAATTTTTAGACTAATTTTTTTAGGTTTCATAATTTCAGGACGATATTGCTATTAAATATTTCAAAAATTCATATTAAAAGCCTTGATAATCTGTTTTGAATTTAATCATTTTTTATATAAATATAAAGCAATTTCGTATTGAAAAGCTTAAAATTGTAAAATTTCAAAAATTGAAATCACATCCTAGCAATATTTTTTTGTATGCCTTATCTTAATTTTTAATTTTCAATGTAAAATTTTAGTTGAATATTAAAAAAAATAACTCATATCATATTGAAGAATATTTAATTCGAAAATTTCTAGAATGAATATTAATTCTAAAAGAAGATTTGAAATTAAAAAGTTTAAAATTGAGTTTAAAATAAAACAAAGATAAAAATTAAATTAATTCTGGAAGCTTTTGTATATAAAGAATACAATTTCAATTCCTCTGAAATTTAAACGATCCAATTTTCAACATTCGAGTCTAAAAATATTCAATTTTTAACGTTTTGACATTATCCTATTATTCCTTCAACTTAGAAATGATTGAATTTAACTTCTTTTTCTAATTAAATTGTCGAAAATCTTTAGTATATAGATTTTTAATTTCAGGTGCTTACAATGTGAAAATATTATTTATTAATTATTGTTTCAAAAATATTTTAAACATATTCAAAAATTGGTTTATTAATGGATTTTTAAATTTTGAATATTTCCATGAACGCGCGATTGCGTGTGTACATTTACTGCTAGTATGTAATAAAATGCATCTCTGTATTTTCCTCTATTAGACAAAAAAATTACATAGCCTTTGTATTAGAACCGGTAGAAAGCCGGGAATTAGGATAGAATTTGTCAATTGTTTCCTGGATTCAGACGGGCAGTTAAAATTCGTCTAGTCTGGTCAAGTTGGGCCTGATCCGACATGCCATACAACCCGACTCGTCGGATCGGGTCGCATTGGAAAGAATTTCACACACTTTTAGAGTTCTTTATGTGAAGCTTTTACTCAATATTCCTAATTCAAACATTTTCCAAATTTGTATGCAACTTTTTTGTATCTTGCAGGCCCAATTCTTCTCTCGAGACTCTAAATTCGAATACAGCTTCCATGTGGGTGAAAATTATCTCTTCATGGTTGTGTCTTGGATTGTACAACTGGTCCCTGATTGCTCCAGCCCTTCTTCCAGACCGAGATTTTTCTTAAAATCTTTTTTAAGACAAAAAATACCTGTTTTACATTGATCGTCAGAAAGGTATAAGATATTTTTTTCTGTTGCGCGTTTTTCACATTTAAAAATATTTACCGTACTTGAAGTTAATACTAGATAATCAACTGGTCAATGGAGCAATAAGCTATTGCAAAAACTGAGTTAATACTGATTTTGATTTTAAATGTACTTCTGATAGCACAGAGAATGTATCATTTTCGCAGAGTTTCTCTGGTTTTGTAAGTCGATGTTTATAATTGACAATCGACAATTCAACAAGTTTACTGCTGATAAAGATGGATTCTGTGGTAATTAATAGTTATAATTAGTGAAATTTAAGTATCGGAGATTAATGTCTATAATCTACAAACGCATTTAAAAATAGAATTAACTTGCAGATTTATTCTAACAACTTCGAGACATTCATTTTGCTACGAAGATTATGTATGTCGAATCCTTTAAAAAGGAAGGCTTTGAATATTTGCCTTTGAATAATTCGAAAGTACGTCCAAGTTATCCAGTTAATATTTATCTTTAAAACTTAATGTTCAATCTGCGTAATTCTATATACTTAGAATATAGTAATTTTTTCATACAGCTAGTTTCTTAAAAATATCATTTTATTTACTTTAATAAGTTAAGTGAAAGCCTAATTCTATAATGCTGTAAAAAATGAGATTTATTTGATATAAAAAAGTAAAAAAATGTTTTGTTAAGTTTAGCATATACACCATAGGTTCTTTATTTAAGGTCTGTTCATTAGAATAAATTTCTCTTGTGATAAACAAACTGTGTTGAACAGTTGTATTTACATTTACTTCTTGTTTTTAATAATGACGAATTTTCATAAAATAAAGAAGTCAGTGAAATGTATTTTTGGCTTTTTTCATTTCAAAGTCTTTCCTGGTCCTTGTTTTTTATTTCGAAGTTTCTAAGGGGTAACTATAAAACCTTTTGAAAGAAAGGAAAATGGTTATAAATTGATACGAAATTCTTGGAAATTAAAGGGGAAAAATAAGATTCTAACGACCCGATTTATGAAACGCACTTTTAAATGTCTCAATTTATTTTTTTTTAAATAATATTAAAAAATAGGAAAAAAAAGTTAACAACGTAAATGTAAATCTTTTTTATTGTGATTAAAAAATGAATCAAATTTAAAAAATGCGAGAAACAAAATGTAGGAAGAGAATTCGGAAGCTGCCTTCTTTTTTTTTAAATTAAAATAGAGGCCTTTTCTTTAATTTCCAAGAATTTTTTTAGTTACATTGCTAATAATAATAAAATGAAGTATTGCTTATAAAAAATTTGAATTTATTCGCATAGAAATATACAAATTCCATTACACTTAGATTATAAACGCTTTGGAATTCATTCCTATTTGTCGATAGAAGTCCGCATTAAAGATCTTGTACAATTTGATTGTTTCTAAATTAATGATGACTATTATTGCGATAAGAAAAGTGCGCTTATAAATAAGTAACTGTAAACACACGAATATGCAAATGGCGATGTAGCATTGAAAAAATATTTGATCCCGATTTTTCTTCAAGAAAATCGAGACTAGGTTTCTAATCTTCTACGATTTATAAAATATGGCTTTTCTCGAGTCTACCAAAATTATGTACTGACTTAGAAATAATTATATACATATATCGTACATAATGTAGAGACCGAGCAATACAAATACCGGGTAGAGGATATAAATTAAATAGGATTGAATAAGGAATTCAAAAACATTTTTCTATTCCACTTTATGTCATTCTGAATTGAAAGGAATAGAAACCTGAATTGAATAACTATCAACTCGCACTCACTTTTAAAATCTTGAATGCCCTTTAATTTACTCTTTTAACGGGTATATTTATATTGTTAACTATCATATACATTGTATATGAAGGCAAGCAATAGCACTTCCCTACATCCGGACTTCAAAGTCATGGACACTATTTACAATTCTCAAACTTGGAATTTAATCCCAAGTTTTTGTTCAGGTTACTGATATTACTAGAAACTAATTTTTGATATTTTGTAAAATTAAGATATACTACTTAAGCGTAAATTTGAGATTTCAGAAAGCTACAAGTTCTCATAATTTTTTGTGAGGCGCATGAATATTCCCCATACTGTATTTTCTCTAATATTTTTTTCTAGATAATCGTATAGCCGAATTTCTATTTTATGTAATTTTTATTTTATCGAAATACTATTTTACATCATTCTTATATTACCAAATCACTATTTTAAGTCATTTTTATTTCATCGAATCATTTTTATTCTTCCAAATCGTCATTTCACATAAGTGTCACTTTTCATCAATAAAAATAGCTTCTGCATAAACTTCTGCATAATCTCTCGAAATTTAAATCGGACAATCCAGAGTTTTTAATTTTAATTTTAGAATCTCTGGCTATAACTTTGCGCAACCATTTTTATATGGTCACCATTTTTATGAAAACTTAAATTTCTATTATTTACATGTAATAACGATACAGAAGAATAAAAATGATAAAAAAGATTCGGAAGAATTTAAAATTATGGCAAATCATTCGGTAAAATCAAAATTATGGCAAATGATTAATGAGTAAAATAAAAATGGTGTCAAATAGAAATTCAGAAAAATCGAAATTATCTGAAAGGTTATTCGGTAAATTACAAATGTTTTCAAATATTTATTCGGTAAAATAAAAATGTTGTCGAATGGCTATTCGGTAAAATGGAAATGATTTTAAATAGAAATTCAGAAACATAAAAATTATGCCTAATAATAATTCAGATTAATAAAATTAATAAAATGAGCAGTAGGAAAAATTAACTTGGAGAATATTCATGTGCCTAATTTTTTGTTAGTTGCAGATTTCGCAATCGAAAATTGAGAGTCTGAAATATGATGGCGCAAGTGTGGACTTTTAATCTACTTTAGAAGCTTTCAGGGCCTCTGATAACTTCGTTTTCTTCAAAAGAACAGTTTTTATATTTTGGAATGGCATATCGAAGAGGAGGGTCAAGACAGCTGAAGCTAGGAAGATCCAGAAGAGTTCTTTGAAGTTAAACTGCAAAATAAGACCATTATTTTGAAACTTCCCGTGTATATTTAATGTTGTTGAATTTTTAATTAAGCATGGGGTTTGAATGATTTTTTCAAAAAAATGTGTGAATACTCACGAGTATTCTAATGAATGCGTAATGTTCTGCAGCTCGAGTTTGGCCGACATTGTAAAAAAAGACTGGGAATTGAGTTAAATAAATTGCGTAGCTGAGTCGAGTTGTTATGAGGAAGCCTTTCCAGGAGAAAAGTTTACTCAGCCAACCTGGAAAAAGGAACAAAAATAGATCTATTGAAAGGTAATAATTTCATTATTGATATCAATGTCAGATTGAAAATCAAAAAGCTAAAAATATACACCTGGAATTTTACGCTTGCCTGGAGAAATAATTTTTTTAATTACAGAATTTTATTACGCATATTGTCTCGCAACATATGATACGTGCCAATTATTGTTTATATTGTATCAAAATAAATTTGATTAAATAATATCGGGATATGTTATCCGGTAACATATTCCTGACTACCATTTTTCAAATTTACGGCATTATATCATTAGATATCATCCGACACCAAAGCAGTTTTGTATTAATTTTTATGGTTTAAGAGTTTAATTTTCCCCGTTAAATTGATTATTAATTGAAGATTATTGAATATACTTCACGATATGAACATTCATTTGCACTTGAAATGTCTTGCTTTGGCCAACTTAATCGATTCACGAAATCTGCAGCCACTTGAAATCTTTAATAATTTATCATATCTTTGGAAGTTTGAATGGAAATGACTATTCATAACATCAGAAAATAAGCAAATTCGAGACATTTAATATTATGGTTGAAATTCACCAAATTCAATAATATAATAAATTATCTGCGCATGATTCACTTTGTTATGCGATCCGTATAACCAACGTCATCATGATGACCACTCATTCAAATTTAATGTTTCAAATAGGCATTTTAAACCAATTTTAAATAATCTGTAAGTACTTCAAATTAAAGAATAAGCGCATTTATCAAATGTTTAGATCATAAACTTTTAAACACGTGTTTAAACACGATAACACGGGTTTATTATTAGCAGAAGCATATTTTAGAGGTGTTTTTATGAACAAAATATTAATAAAAACATGTACTTCTTACTTGTACTGTCAAAATTACCAGAAAAAAGCTTTGCGTATTTTTTTAACGGCCCTTAACATAAAAGTTATTTCTAACGAGTGAAGTTACTTTCAAAACGGAAAATAATCGATATTCCCTTTTATTTCTTGATTTTAAATAAATTTAGTTAAATATTTTTTTATGATATTGGGTTGTAACATAAAAATTTAAAGTTTTTATTAAAATTAATGTATATAATTAATGTCCAATTCAAAATATGACGAAAATAAGTATTATTAGGACAATTGTATTTTTTTTTAATTTTATATGGCAACTAAGGACATGAAAATATAAAAAAGTAATAATATTTTCACTCTTGTCATTATTTTTTAAATTAATTGTATGGTAAAAATAATGATGATGACATAATAATTTGCATATTTTCAGTTTATAAAAAAAGATCTAAATGTTATTTTATTTGAATAAAAAAAGTTAAAATCGTTATAAATAAGAGTAATTTTAAAAGAAAAAAAGTTGTATTATGATCTAAAATAGTTTTATTCTATTCAATTTAGTAATGTCAGTTAAAAAAAACAATTAGAAAATTATTTTTTTTATTATAAAAGTAAACTTGTTTGTTCCCTTATTTAGATAGAGGAAGAAGATATTTACCATTTGTGTTCCCTGTGTGAGAAAGAAACGCCATCCATCCAAAAAGGGCACACCAACCAATTGGAGCAAATGCATTATATGTTGCAGCATGCGTTGGATTATAAATATAATCAATGGCTCCCATTGGTGCAGGGCCTACAAAAGCTGCGAGACATAATAAACTACTGACGGACCAGCCTACGTAGGAGAGTTTCTGAAAGAGGTGAACAAAACTTTTAGTTTCTAGTTTCGAATGGAAGCTTTTGCAATTATAACATTCTTTTAACGATAGATAAAGGTTACCATTTCAAAAGGGCACAAACACGATTTCAAATATTTCAGGAGAAACAAACGTGTCCAAAAATCGAATTTTCAATTTAGAAACAAGCAAATAAAAACTTTCTTCCGAATTGGTGCCTGAAAAGTTTGATTAAACAAAAAACTTAAGACTGATAATGGTTACAAACCAATATGTCAAAGGCAAATTTGGACGTTGATTAAAAATCCAATTTTAATTTTAGAAAATAAAAGTTGCTCCCGATATACCTCAGTGCTTGAGGCGTACAATTTTTTAATGAAGCCGCACTTCATATTCTATTATCAAAATGTTCCAACATAGTAGTGCTTAAAAATTTGAAATTATTTAAATATAAACAATCTTAAAAAATTATATAAAGGTATTAAAACGGATTTCGCTCTCTGCCATAAAGTTTTATTTGATACGCTTTCAAAATTTAAAGAGCCTGGATAACATAAAATTATCCTGAACCTAAAATCAATATTAAATACTCATTACGAATGCAAATAATTTTAGACTTTACATTTCAATCTAAAGCTTAAAAATAATATTTTAAAGAAAGCGTTCAAAAATTAAGACTTTAAATTTAAGAGTTTAAGCGTTATAAAGCTTTAGAAATCGGATACTTTTCAATTAGTAATATTTGAAATAAAACTATTTATATTGTTTGAATCCTTCAAGACTTAATGCTTTAAACTGCAAGTTGATAAAGTTCTAAATCGCATAATTTCAAATTGAAATATTTAAAACTAGGCAACTTCAAATTTGATTCGTTCTTTAATTCAAAATTTGAATAGTTCAGAACAGCAATATTTGTACAAGTTAATTTTTATAATGCAAAAAACTAGATTTTTCAATTTCTTAAGTGCGCATTTTTTTAAATTGTACATGTTAAAGTTGAAATTTATTTAGTTTAAATCTAAGAAGCATACCGAAAATTTGTTCTTATATCTAGAAAGTAATGTATTATAATTGTTTCGAGCTGAAGAAATTTCAAGATCGACATGTACATTATAAGTATCTCAAAAAAAGTGTTGTTAACCAAATTCCGAAAAAGTGTTGTTAACCGAATTCCGAAAAACATATTTTTGTATAATTTCGAAAAACTGAAATTTGCAAACAAAAATAGTATTTGAAAAAATTCTTCTCTTCTTGTTTACCGTAAAAAACGATACTTACGAAAAATTCGCCATAATATTTTGGCCCATAAAGAAATCTTTTTGAATTTTCAAATTCAAGAATCGAACAGAACACATTTACATATTTCAAAGTTTTTTACTTCCTTCGTACGTCAAAATTGTACAATTTAAAAAAATAACTATTGAAACGAATGCTGAAATCGAAATTTTGCAGAAACCCGGATTTAAAATGTGGGCTTTTCTTAATTCTTAGCACTTTTGAATATAAATATTAATGTTTACCCTGACTTAGAAAAACGCCAATATCTCCTAAAATAGAACCAGCCATAAGGACCCTTTTCATATGGACGTCCACATATATTTTTTAACTTTTGTAAAAACATTAGATAAAAACTAATAAATACTTGATTTAATTTGAATCCTTTGGGATAATTTCTGAGCAAATATCCCAGGAAAATTCCCATGATATAAACCGTCAGCCTATGAGAGGGAAGAATGTAAGAGAAGTTTGCAGTATCAAAGAGCTGTCGAATTCTGAAATGAAATATACAAACAATTAAAAATTTGTGACCTCAAATTAGAAATTAAATTCTCAGATATTCAAAGCAAATTTTACAAATATTAGGATAGAGAATTTTCAAACGATTTAAAAATACTTACGAAGTTCCGAAAAAGACGTAGTTGTTTAATCTCCTATGGTACGTTACATAATAACGTAAAAATGTAGAGTAAAAAGCAGTGGCTGTTAATATAGTTGCTCCAAGCTTCGGTCTTTTAAAAAGCAAAATCACCATCAGAGGTGATAATGCAAATAATTGGGTATCAATTCCCAAATGATGAGTGTGAGTCAAGCACTGTTAAAACAAATTCCACTCATATTGTAAAATTGTGCAATTGCAGTTATTTCATACAAACAAATTTACTTATTTATTTATTTAATTCATTATTTCTTTTATTTTTATTATTTATTTATTATTTATTTATATTATTTATTTTATTTACTTAATTAGTCAAATAATAAGCAAAAAGATCAAACGTTCAAGAATTTCAATAAACAAATTCGGGAGCTTGCATATTTAAATACATGTAGATTAAAAGTATACCATATTTTCGAATCCAAAATAGTTGTGAATGAACAAGAAATTTCTCCACCACGTTTTTTTGCAAATATCAGCATGATGAGTAACAACTAAATTCCACTGAGGTCCTGAACCAATAAATGGCATCACATACGTACAGAATAATATTAAAGCTCCGAGGGTTGGGACTAATCTGAAATATAAGAATTTTATTTTAATTAAAAATATAATACAGTCAACTGATATAATATGATATAAATATGATATAAATATAATATAAATGATATATATATATATATGAAAAATCTAAACTTGAAAATTCTTTTACCTCATCAATCGTGAGAGATATTCGTTGGCTATATTCAAATTTCCGCTTCGATTAAGTCTTCCAATGAAGGAATAAGTGGTCAAAAGTCCGGATAACATAATGAACGGATCTGTATAAAGACTTGCAGCGCGTCCCAAAACTGTCCAGGGTTTTCCAAGAAACTAAAAAAATGAAAGCAATTAAAATCAAAACCCCATTGCATTAAAAGAAAGATAAATAATTACATTTTTCTTTTTGATTCTAATCAGAGGTTTGTTATTGTTTAGGAATGATAATAAAAGATTAAAAAGTTGAAATTGTACGAAATAGAAAAATGGTTCCTTTCGAAGAGTTTTTAGAATAAGGTAGATGCACTGGTAATCGTCACTGCATTAGTTATCGTCACATGGCCCAGTATTTTTCGTATCACAAGACTTGCCCTTTTCGCGTGTGATAAAAAATGTGATTTTGGGTGAGTTTAAATATCCTTTTATATATTAGTATATTTTTTTCGTATTAATTTGAATTTTAATCGTGAATAAAAATTGAATCCATTCAAATGACATGTTAAGTGATAAAAATAGAGTTCTTTTATATCTGCTTTAATGGGTTAAACACTTTGTGAAAAAAATTGTGTTTTAAATACAATTATAAGCATTTTTAATGTCCAATTTGTCTTAAGGTGCATTTGCCTCAGTTATTTTTCTGTTTTCGATATTTTGCACCATTTTTGAGTAATTCGAAAGATATACATTTAGCAACAACTATTTTGTTGCAACGTAGCTAATAATGAAAGAGAAAATTTTGGTAAAACTATTCGAAAGGAACCAATTTGCTTTTGAATTTTCTTCCGTATCTAGCACTGATTGATTAATTTTCAGCTATTTAATATTTTGTTGCGAACTTTAAAACTATGAGAAACCTTTCCTGAGAATCGTAAAGCAGAAGTTAATGATCAGAATTAATTTAAAGAATACTACATTTAAAAAAGCGTTTTTCCAAACCTATTTAGGAGCAAATACTTAAAATAAAACAACAACTTTTTTGTAGAACTCTTCCAAATGACAAATTTTGATTATCGACCTTTTGTCGCAGCTATGCCGTAACAATTATCGAAACATTTTTGGATCCCGATCATAAAACTTTTTAGAGGTTACAAAAAACAAACTTCATGTTTTCTTAACAATTTTAGCCAACTTTGAACCAATTTCGTTGCATCGTTACTGCTACATTCGCAAATGGAAGTTGAAGATTATTTGTTATTAAATTGAATTTTATACCTCGGACATTTCTGTTCTGTTTGTATAGGCACCAAAGAAGATGGCCATACATTTGTGCGCAAGAACCAACATCAAAGCGTTTAGTGCTCGAACACCATGAAGAGATCCAATATCGCCTTCCTGTCTTTCCAATGAGAAAAGTTTCAACAAATTTCGTTTCAGCGAAAAAGCATGGACTACATCATTAGTCGGGATGTCATAGTGATCACAAATTCCTGCCACAACTGAAAAAGCAACGATTCCAAGGAAGAAGAGGCTGAGGAAAAAACGTGAATTATTTCTATTCAGTTCTTAAAAAGATATTCAATCACAAACATTTATTTATGCGTTGTCAAGCTGTTAAGTAAACTTATTTTTTGAGCGTATCACCGAATACAGTTTCTTTTTCTGTCAGGAAGAAATTCAACATTCCATCAATGATTTGATTCTAAAATTTCCTTTTTAGATCTTTAAACATACCAAAGACTGATAGAAATTAAAGTTAAAGTACTTCAGAGTTAAATAGGAACAATTTCTTTTATTGCCAACGATGGCAGATTTTTATTTTTGATAGCTAGAATTATTATATTTTAAACTCTTTCAAAAGAAATTCTGTTTATGGTCTATGACTTTCAGGATTTTTAATTTTAGGAATTAAAAACAAGTTATGGTATTTACCCAACGATTATTGTTTCCCTTGGCAATGGCTTGGTTCGTTGAACTTGGCACATCTCTCGATCGACTTTGACTGAAATCTTAATGCCAGTTTGAGGCGAATACTTAGCAATTGTGTGTCGTAAAGCCGTTTCCACATCATGATGAGAACACGCTGCTGGCGTACATATTGCCCAGTTTATTGTACTATACCGTGGAACTCGATGTCCAGGCTGTAATCAAAATTAAATGCCCTGCTTATTTATGAAAATTTATTAACTAATGTAAACTTAAAGTTATAATACCTATATATTTAATTAAAATTGTGGCAATCGCAATTTAATTTAAGAACCCTAAGATACAATAACTTAAAGCATGGTGGATAATTATTTGAAGATTAAAAAATAAAAGATAAATTATAGGTGGGAATATGTCTAGAACCTTTCACTTTTCAATAAAATAATGAATGAAAAAAATTTATCAGGCACAACATTTGAAATTGTCCTATACTAGCGAAAGGTACTTATTAATAATATTCTGGAATTACACAGATGAAAGCTGCTGTCTTCAAATAGATATTAATGATTTAAAAAATATTTAACTATGCGAAACGAAACGATCAAACTGATGTAACTTTTATGTAAAATCATTTGTTCGCGGATAAGACTATGAAAATGAAAATAAAATTCTTAAAGGAAATTAAGTATTGAATCAAGTTTAATTTTGTTATTAATTGCCATAATGATCAAACGATATAAAAAATATTTTTGCCATAAGTAAGAAGGTATTGTACGCAGACGTTTTCTTTTGCGAAATAATATTCTCTTGAAAAGCAAATGCGCAAAATGGTTTAGGCTGTATTATTACTCCAGTATTATTACTTCAATTTTAATTTTCAATAGTTTTTTTAATTTGCCGGAGCTTACTTCTCAAAATAAACAATGTAAATATAAACATGGACAAAATTTGTAAACATCGGGATATACTGTTGAAGCATTTAACTTTTCTTTATTAAACGAAATACATGATTCTGGTTCAATTAAATTTAAATGCTTGCGGCGTTTCATAGCCTTATCTTGTATCATTATAGTTTATAGGCCTAAAAAAGTATAAGCAAATGTGATTCGCCGACACTCTCTTTATTAATCCCTCTCTTATCCCCTTTTTCACCATAACTTTTTCTATCTCGCCTCGGTCTAATGA
>JAAAKG020013068.1:0-20852 GCA_010014905.2 Druon quercuslanigerum | reverse complement strand
GTACACCACACCACACTGGTCCCACCAAACACAGAGCATTGTCTTACGGCCAAAGCGATTTGGCCTTGGAGTCGATAGTCCAACCTGACCAGGTGAAAGACATGTTTTTTCCGCTTGGGGTTCTCGAAATAAATCCATTTTTCGTCCCCTGTGACAATTCGATGCAGAAAAGATTTCCTTTCGAACCGTTCAAGCAGCATTTCACAAATGATTTTTCGATTTTCCATTTATCTATCGTTCAGTTGGTGTGGTACCCATTTTCCACACTTTTGCGTTTTGCCAGTGACTTTTAAATGTTGGCAAATTGTTCCTCATGTCACATTTAGTGTTTGTGCCAATTGTTGTTGCGATTGGGTTGGGTCTTCATACAATAACGCCTGCAATTCCTCGTCTGCGAACTTTTTCGCTGCACCAGGATGTTCCTTGTCTGTTAAATCGAAATCTGCACTTTTAAATTGACGAAACCATGTCTCACATGTTCTAATCACTGGAGCATGTTCACCATAAGTTTCTATCAGCAATCGATGAGCTTCACCTGCTTTTTTTTTTTGGTGAAATAAGAAAAGCGACGAATGCTGCAAATGCGATTTACTTGAAACGAAACTCGATATATTCACTGAGGTAAACAACTATGATGCTATTATTTTGACAGAATAGAATTTTGTATTATTATTATAAAAAAATATGACATAGATGCAAAGTCATAGAAATGTATACATATCTCTAGCGACATATATGAGTAAAACCGGCAAACTTCAACTAACACCCCTGGTAAGTTCTTATCATAATATTATAGGGCTTTCAAAAACCAATATTTTTCTTCTATTGTCTTTTTTCGTACGGTTGAGTTTTCTTGAAAATAGCTCTTATTTTTGAAAATTAATATTTTATATCGAAAATTTCAATGTCTTGTCAAAATTTAATCTATTTTCTTGAAAAAAATGAAGAATTTTAAAAAAAGGATCATTTTTGGTTAAAAATTCAACTGTTTCTTTGAGAATTTTCAAACGACAAATGCTAATTTTCCAACGAAATAATGTAAGTTTCAACTAAAACAGTTGCAGATATATTACCTAAGTTTCAAATTCATAAAGTGTTAAAAAAATATTCTTGTTTTTAACTATGTTCTCTTATATAATTGTTAGAAAGTTGGCTTTTTCTGAAAATTTTCACCTTGCTTTGATTCTTTATTTAAGAACAAATAATAAATAGGCGATTAATAAAATCATTTTTAAAGATTTTTTGTTCTTTAACATCTTTTTTTTAAACAAAACAAAATACCTACAGTTTCAGAAAAAAATTATTTTCAACATAAAAAAAATACATTTTTAACACAATAGTTTGATTTCCAACCCTAAACATTAATTTTGAACCAAAAAACAAACACAAATTTCGAAGTAAAGAGATGAATTTTTCAACAATTGCGTGACATTTTTAACGTAAGAGATCAAGCTTAAACTGAAAAGATAAAATTTTTATCAAAAAAAAATCAAACTTCAGTTAAATTTTTAGTTCAAAAAATTAATTTTGAGTAAAAAAACTAATTCTAAATCAAATGAATGAACTTACAATAAAAAAATCAATTTTCTACAGAATAATAATAATTTTTTTTAACAAAATTTTGAATTTTGAAAGGAACTTTTTACCTAATACTTTAGTTTTATTTCTAACCAAAAATGTGAATTACTCAAAAAAAGAGAAATTCTTAATAAAATACAGACATTTCCAAGCAAATTGCTCAATTTCCAAGGAAAGAAGATAAATGTTAAGCAAAAAATGGAATCGTTGAATTTTCTGTTAAAAAATTTATTAAAAAAAGAAACAAGTGTTCAATAAAATAGTTGTATTTTCAGACAAAGATTTGAATTTTTAACTAGAATATTGAATTACAAAAAAGCAATTATTACCCCATAGTTTTATTTTTAAACAAAGGTAATTATTTTCTACAAAAAGAGGCAAATCTTCAAATAAACAGATAAAGTTTCAACTAAAAAGATTAAATGTCCATCGAAAAAGATAAACTTTCTACAAAAAAGGGAATAATTAAACTTTCAACTAAGAAAATAAATTTCCATGTGAAAAGGTGAATTAATCACCAAGAAGATTAATATTCAACCACAAAAGACCAAGTTCAAACAAAACAAATAAAAGTTAACTAAACTGCTGAATTTTCAATTGAAGGAGATAAATGTTAAATAAAATATTAAATAGTCAAATTCAAGGTTAAAATATTCGTTTTCATCGGAAAGAAATAAATTTTCAACAAAACATATACATTTTTGAAAATGTTTGTGTGTGTGTATGTGTGTGTGTGTGTGTATGTGGTGATCACAACGTTTTCGAACTCTATAATTATCCGTTATGCACGTAATTAAATCAGTAGACCTCACCATTAATTGCTTAGCTAAATGTATCTGGGGCGCAGTGAATTGCTGCAGTAAGTATTATAATTTTGCACACCACTAATAATGCTCGAGTTGGAGATTATTAGAAAATGTATGAACTCTGCATTAGACAGACGTTTTGCTAACCCTCCGAACACATTTTATCTATTCTATATGACATAAAATTAAAGAGCATGAATCAAGAAACAATGACTATCCGAGTAAAAATTCTTCGACTTGATTTTGACTTGAATCGCCCCAAATCAAGACATGCTGAAGTCGAAAAGGTCGACTAGAGCATGTCTCAGTTTTCAGACGGAGCCAGAATTCAATGTATGTCTTGGAGACAAGTTTCTATGTCTTGAAGACATATATTTATGCCCTGAGTCGCATATTTATGACTCTGAGTTTAGAACTCCGGTTTATAACTTCGAGTGCATACGTCCCATAAAAAAGGGTAATTCTGACTATCATGAAAGCTAATCTTTGTTAGTGATTAAACAATATTGTGTACTTTTATACAATATACACGTCGACCCATTTCAATCTATAATCCCAAAAAAAGCATCTAAAATACATTTTTCCTACAAAGAAATGGTTCGGGCAAAGGTTGACCAGGACCGAGGGAGACATTCGACTCTACGATTAATTTTGACATTGAGTTCAATTTTCAACGTCAACTGGAAGTAAGACCCTTTTCTTAAATGCGAAGCCCTATTTTTGAATGTGGATTTGAATAGAGCGGAAAATTTCTCGTTAAAAATGACCAGTGGAAAAATAGTTTTATGACCTTGGAAAGGCAAAAAATGAAGGTCAAATGTCTGAGAAACGACCAGATCCCCTTTTTCTGAATTTTCTTGGTTTTTAGGGGTAAAGAAACGTTGAAGACACAAACGTCTTTCAAAACCGTCTACAGTTTTTAGCAAAGTTTCTCGAGAGATGGTTGCGCAAGCTACCGAATCCTTTCCATCAGATCTTCTCTTGTTGTGGGTCGCTTAGCAAAAACTACATTTTTAATATAGCCCCATAAGCATAAATCACGTGATGTTAGATCTGGTGAGCAGAGGGCCATTCGAATGATCCTCCTCGTCCAATCCATCTCTTATTGAAATTTAAGTTCAAAAACTCACGTACGATGAGTTCAAAATATGGCGGAGCACCATCTTGTTGAAGCCACATCTTTTGTCTTGATGAAAGTAAGTTCTACACCGACGGACAACTCAATAGACATAACTATCATTATTGGTCGGACGAAAATCCTCACTGGTACAGACCGATGGATCATCAAAATCGATGGACTGTTATAGTGTGGTGCGGAATAGTAAATGGCTATTTAATTGAACCTTCCTTTTTTGACGGAATCGTTGACAGGACCCTTACTTAGAGTTGTTAAGGGATCATTTATCTGGACTATTGTAGAACGTTGACTTAGCAACAAGACAAAGACTGTGGTTTCAACAAGATGGTGCTCTGTCAAATTTTGCACTCATCGTACGAAGAGCACTTCGAAAAGTTACTCCGTGGATGATTGTAACACTGGTAGCAATCGTGAGAGAAAAGAGGACTCACGTTAATCAATCAACCGAAACGTGAAAGTCAAGGAGAACTCACGTCAAGAAAGTACCCCAAAGGAAACAGAACTCACTACTTCTACGCCCTTGTTTCTGCGTAACAAAAAAATTCATCCGGGCACAGAGTTCATTATAATAAAATCGTCTTGACCTTCAAGTGACCCTGAAAATTGACCTGAAGGTCATGATGGTCAAGGTGAAGTACAACTTATTATTTCATTGACTTTTGTGAAGCATCTTGAACGTTTTTTTACCCTGAAAACCCAAGAAAATTAAAAAAAAGTGCATCTGGTCTTTTCTCAGACCGTTGACCTTAATTTTTTTTCTTTCCAAGGTCATAAAAACCATTTTTTACAGTTTATTTTGGACGTGAAATTTCCCGCTCTTTTTAAATCCGCAGTCAAAAATAGGTGTTCTAATATTAGACAATGGTCAAACAAAGTGCAACTTTCTAGTCTTATTCCAAGAGAATATTGTGATAGATAATGAAAAATGGTTTGAAAACTTATTTCTGTTAAATTTAATGGATTTTTGCCGTTCTGTAACTGAAAGGCGAGAAAAAATTGATAATTTCTGTAATAACCTCGTGTTATTTATTTAAATAACATGTTCATTCCACAACACTGCTCCGACCCAGGTTGCTGATCAATCTCTCCAGCAATCACCCCAAGTGAAGTTCCTCACAGAGTCGTCATGTGAGGTTCCCCACTTGGGTCCATTGGTGTCCAAAGTCTTTTGTTTCATGCGTCATTTACTTTACTCACAATTATTTTATTAACTATTTGCCGCCATACTTTTTTGTCCTGACATCATTCTCTAGCTTCTTTAACGTACATGCAATTTTTCATGCAGGCTCTCGTGTTTCTATGGCTTCTTTTGTCTCTTCTGACTAGGATCTCATTCACACATTTTACCCATTCTTTCTGTGGTCTGCCTCTGGGCACGCTGCCATTTACGTTCCTTTTCGTTAGTCGCGCATCCTTCATTCTCTCAACATGCCTGAACCATCTTAGCCGATTTCCTTCCCATGGGTCAACTAGCGTATCCTCCGCACCACATTCTTTAACAATTATCTTGTTTCTCACTTTGTTCATCAGAGTTTTCCCGCATTTTATGTGCAAGAATCTCATTTCAATCGCATTATTTTACTCTTATCTTTTTCTTGATAGTTCCATGTCTCGATGCGCTATAGTTCAGTTGGTACAAATATATAATTATGTATTGCTAGTAAATAAGTTACCAAGGTATACGAATTTAATAACTTTTTCAATTCTCTCATCATTAAATAAAATGTTGCATATTGTTTTCTCACTCTTTTCTTCGAACACCATAGTTTTTGTTCTGTTTACGTTAATTTTGAGGCCCATGCTCTTCATGCATTCAGTTTATTCAACATGCTTTGCAAGTCTTCGATTGACTTTGCCATAACAACCGTATCATCTACGAACGCTAACCCACTTATCTTTACTGTTTCGAGATCCACACCTTCCTCGTCGAAAAGAGCTATTCCTAAACACTTGACCATAAATAAGATAAATAGCTATGAAGACATAACGCAGCCTTGTATAACGCCTTGCATTATATCGTACCAGTCACTCAATTTCCAATTCACCCTTGCACTCGCTTTGCCATCCCGTATATATTGTTCTTATAGCTTGTAGGAGCCATCCACTTACTCCGTAGTCTTTCAGGATTTCCCAAAGTTTACTTCTATCTACCTTGTCGAGAGCTTTTTATAGGTCAACAAATGCACGAAAATCGACTAAGATTTGGCCTTCTATGGGGAGTGCATCCCTCAACCCAATAGTTTAATTTTCAATCCGCGGCCATTATGTTCTACAAACAAAGGCAAATCTTCAAATAAACAGATTAATTTTCAACCTAAAAGATTAAATTTCTATCAAAAAACATAAATTTTCTACAAAAAAAGGAATAAATAATTTTTCAAAGAAAAAAATAAATTTCCATCTGAAAAGGTGAATTACTCAACAAGAATATTAATATTTAACCACAAAAGACGAAGTTCAAACAAAATACATAAAATTTAACCGAACAGCTAAATTTTAAATTGAAGAAGATAAATTGCTAATCAAATATTAAATGGACAAATTTAAGGTCAAAATATCGAAGAAATTGATTAAGTTTTAAGTTTAAAAATGCATCTTTAATCAAGAACATGAATTTTTAGCCTAATAGTTCACATTTTTTACCAGAAAAAGATAAATTTTCAACAAAAGAGTTGAATTTTGAACCAAACAGATAATTATTCAATTTTATTTTTGATCAAAGAGATGAATTTTCAACCAAAAGATTAATGTTCTACTAAAAATATATAATAAAAAAATTCTGTGAATTATATATAATGTTTTTATACTAAATTAAATTGTCTTTAAAATCTTTAAGAAAATTTTAGAAAATGAACCGAACTTTCATAAATAACGGATAATTAGTTGGCGCATAACGCACCCAAGTTTTTAGTTCAATATTAAAGAACAGCTGCTTTGTGAAAGTATATAAACTTCCTTCAGCTTGTATTGTGCGTAGTAATTAAAAAGTTGAATAAATAAATATACATTTTCACTTCCTTGAGAAAGAGTAAACAAATCAGGTTGCAATAGTTTCAAACTTATTTGAAATAAATTTCAATTTCCGGTAAGGACAAAGCAGCACAAGCTCTTTTTTTAGAAATTGTAGATCTTCTTTAAAACTTTATTATTTGATAATTAGTATACTTTTTTAATACTAATTTTCAGCGATAAGAACTAAGAACTAAGGTGGTAAGTTACTTTTTTTAGTATTTTAGTAGTTAAGTAGTCAATTTTTAACAACCAAGATAGTTTTCAACAATCCTGTTTAAATATACCACCTTCCGAAAGAAAATTTTTAAACCAAATACTTTCATTTTCAACCAATGTTATGAATTTTCAACTAAAATTATAAAGCTCTAACCAAACAACGGAATGTTTAACAAAGTAGATCAAAAAATTTAACCAAGACGAAATTTCAAAAAAAAAAAGCTTAATCGTCAAACAAATCAGATTAAAATGCTATTAAAATAGTTGAATTTTTAAACGAAATAAATTAAATTTTTTTTATTAACGGATATTAATTTTAGAACGAAAGAGCCCAATTTTGAATCAATAAAGAAACAAATTTCCACTGCATTGTTACATTTTCATTCCAAGGAAACGAATTTTCTACAAAACAGTTGTATTTTGAACCGAACATATGAATTTTCAACAAAAAGTTATGAAACACAGTTTAATTTAATAAAAACTAAAACGAATTTTCATAAATATAGTTAAATTGTTTGTATTTTTAATCTTGTTTTTAACGATTAAAGAAAAACTGCGGTTCCTTTGAGAAAGTAGTTCATGACAAATTTTTAGATCTATTTTAGGTGCATCATTTTTGCGGATCTATCTACTAGCGTATCTTGCTTTGATTTAACTTTCTGAGTTTTTATCAAAAAATGACTGGTTAACGAAGTCGATCTTTCTTTTTGTTCCCTCGAACTGTGTGCCAAAGCACAATTCAATCCACAACAACGACAACGGACAGACATACAGTCACCGAAGCAAAAAATTTTTTTTTGTGACTCAAAACGTCCGCATTTGATGAAATCCGCGAAAGTCATTTTTCGCATAAAATAAAAACAGAATAAAAATGCGTGGTAAACAAAACGTTTATGAACTCTGTAATTATCCGTTATGCACGTTATTAAATCAGTAGCCCTCACCATTAATTGCTTAGCTTAATGTATCTGGGGCACAGTGCATTGCTGCGGTATGTATTATAATTTTGCACTCTACCAATAGTGCTAGAGTTGAAGATTATTAGACAATTTATGGACACTGCATTAGACAGACGTTTTCCTAACTCTCCGAACACATCTTATCTATTCTATACTACATAAAATTAAAAAGCATGGATCCAGAAACTATGACTGGAGAAGAAGTGGTAATTAGTGGTATAGCAGGCAAATTTCCGAATGCTAACAATGTCAAAGAATTGCAAGAAAATTTATTAAATGGAGTAGACTGTGTCTCAGAAAAAAATATCCGCTGGAACACAGGTATGAGTAATAAATCGTATCGTATATCATTTTATTCATTAAAAGGAGAAAAATATTGTTTTAATCATTCGAAATAAGAAAATAAGTAAAAACGGTAGATTGTTTTAAAATAGATACTTGACACTGTTTACTGGTGTGGCTCTTATTTTTCGCTTAAAATTCTTTTACCCTTACTCCGAGCTATATTTGAATGCAACAAATCCAAAATTTTAAAGACGCATTACTTCAAGTCACACTTACGGTTACTCAAAGAAACCACCATAAAGTGAAAACTCTGAATTTTACGTAATATTGAGGTTTATTAACGTTTTATTTAAGTGTTTTTATTAATATCATTAACCGGTCATGTAAACAAACCCAGTCATCTGGTTACTAATTTTCATTTGTTTAAACAATTTTAATTTGTTTCAACATTTTACACGAATTCTACCAATTTTATCAATTATGCGAATTCCATGAATTCCGTGAATTTCGCGAATTCCGTGAATTTCGTGAATTTCGTGAATTCAATAAATTCCGTGAATTTCATGAATTTCATTTGTGTTTGTAAAGTTGGACAAAGATTGTTAGAAAAGTGATGATTTAGATAAGAAACAATTGGAGAAATTTCAAAAAGTGTACTTCATTTTAAAACGGAGGGTAAACTATAATAATTTACGACGCAAACTAAGTAAAAAAATAAAAAAAAAGTTTTTTTGAGGTAAAATTAGTTCCTGCAATGTAACAATCGTTGTTTTCAATTTAAAATCAGAGGAGTGCGCTAAAGTGCAGGAAATTGCAAATTATTATTTGGTGATGCTATGTTAGTACTGACTTACGTTGAGAAGTTCTCTTTTTAAATTAATAGAAATTTTATTATGTTTTTACATTCTCATCATTTATGATTGAGAAAGTGTTAGAATTGTCCAAAATTTGACATCACAGGTTTTTAACGGATCTCCACGTTTCGAGACCCCCTGAATCCGAAAATAAAGTTTTTACGATAGCTTCTGTCAGTCCGTCCGTCACTCCGTCCCTCCGTCCGTAAACACGATAACTCCAACAAAAATAAACGAATCCAATCGATCTTTGGCACCATTTTTTTAGGTCCTAAAAGAAACAAGTATATTTTCAAAATTTTTAAATCGCTCGAAAATCCAAATTTTCAGCCAAACAACGCACGATTTGAAAGAAAGCCAAGAGAAAAAATACATTGCTTTTTTAAATCCCTACAAGATTATCATAACAACTTTTCGAGTTTTCTTGGAAAAACGAAAATTCAAATTTTGATTGCACAAAAAATAATGAAAAATCCAAAATTCCATTTTGTGGTCAAACTATACACGGTGCAAAAAAAGATGAATTAACAAAAATTGTGATCTCAAAAAATATCTACAATTTCTTTAAGAATCACTTTTTCATAGGTCGCGTACTTTTTGTTTTATTGGTGAAAAATAACATTGAAAAAAAATGTGTGTGAAAACGACCAAAGTTTGATTCTAGCGTTTTAAATGCAAAGAAGAAATATCCGAACGTTTAAACTTGCGAGTATCTTTATATTATTAAAGTCAAAATCGAAGAAATAACCAAAGTTCCAAAAGTGCTGCGACAAACCAGTACTTAAATGGTCAAATCTGCAATCCCTTTTATGTTCAGCTACTCTAGTTTCGAATTCACGGCTAGTTCCATCGATTAAGATTTTGTTACAGTCTAGACTCTTTCTTAAGTAAACTACATGAGAGAAATTTTCAAATTTTCAGCATTTTTTTTTCTTATTCATATAATTTTTATAATTTACTATAATTTTTTAAATATACATCAATATAGATTTTTTTCTTAATTTCTTAATCTTTCAACTGAGTCTTTCCTTTTGTTCACTCTTTCAGTATCTTAAAATGAAGGTCAAGTTCGTTAGCCAGAAGTTTAGTATTAAAATTCAAAAGTGAGCACTTTTTGATAAAAATAAGCAATAAAAAAAGAAAATAAAAACAATGTACCCTCATGATTTTTTTTTTCATAAATCTAAATTTATCAGAGTTATATCATTTAAAAAAGTCCTAAAAATGCAAAAAAATGAGAATTTTAAGCCAAATAACGCACAATATGAAAAAATTCAAAAGAAGAAAAATGTTGCTTCTTGAAAGCCCTACAAGATTAGCATAATAACTTTTTAAATTTTCTTGAAAAATCGAACATTCAAATGCTGACAGCATAAAAAGATCTCGGTTAAAAGTAATCGTCCTCCTCCCCAAACCCTCAAAAATCGAAGTTTTTTGGGACTCTTGTTGTAACAAGACTTTCTACCATAGACGATTTGAGAGACTCTTTCACTGAATTATTAGGAGATGAAGCAATAAGGCACCACAAAGGCGATAAAAATACGATGCGATTTAAAATCAATTGAGAATGCCTGTGGTGCCATTGAGGTTAGGGATATAATTTAGAAGTTGAAAAATAGTAAGTCTGCCATGCCGACAATACGTGTAGCGCTTAAATCGTAAAAATAAAATTGGAAAAGAGGAAAATCAGTTTTTGAAAAAAGGGCACAAGCTGTAATAAAATGTTAAATAAAAAAAGTTTCTTTTAAAGAATTCACATTTTTTAACGAGTGAATGACTTGCTTACAATTCTATTTTTACAGAATTTTCTTACAACTAACTCTTTAAAAACTAACATCCATTCACACATTATCTCTGAGCCGACCTTGCCTTCCTCGCTTCGCATCGCCTCGCACGCATGTCGCTACTTTCTCGCCTCGCACGTAGGACGCTATTTTACCGCTTTGCCTCACCTTGCCATATCTGTCTCCGCAACTAATCCCTAATTCTTATCCACTATTTACAATATGTACAATTTTCTTCAGTCCTTCCTTCTCTTCTTCGCCATCTTTTCCAACACCCCCTTCACCCATGTCACGGCCCTTTTGTCCTCCCTTTCAAGCAGCAATACCTACATGCTTATCCCAGTGCTTTCCACCTCTTGACACTCCTCCAACCAGTGCTCCACTTTTGCATCTCCCTTCCCCTACAATTCACACATTCTTTTCTCTGCAGAAAGCCAAAACCTATTATAACTCTCCATGCATGCGCATCTCATTCTCGCTATAAATTCCTGACTTCCTTGGTCTCCTTTCTCACACAAATATTGCGCTCTCTCCCTGTGCATAATCTGCACATAGTTCCCATTAAACCTTGACTCTTTGTTCTTTCTCTCCATGCTGTTTCTTTTAGCCAACTCATATACCCTCCTTCCTCCCTCATGCATCCTTCTCACTTCATCCATCTTCAATCAATTCGTTCTAAAATATCCTCCCTATGTCTGTTCCGCCTCTTCCACTTTACATACCTTTCCCGTATCCTATTTACATCCTAACTCACCTTCTACCCCCACACCTCCACTCCATAAAATAAGACACTCGCCACAAGCTAATCAAACAATTTCGTTCTCCTTGCAAAATTATCTGCAAACAACCTCTTTTCCAGCCCCCATACTTGCCTCATCACCACATTTTCCCTTTTTACTCTCCTTTTATATGACCATTTACCCTCCCATTCTTCCGAAACAGGAAGCTCAGGTACACAAACACTTTCACCTCGTGTACCGCTCTTCCCTTGCACTTCTACTTCCCCTCTTTTGCTGAACACCATAACTTTCGACTTATCCGCATTCAACTCTAACCTATTTTTGTCCGAGTATCGTCTTAACCTTATTATCATCTTCTTTAAAGCCTCTTCGCTATTTCCTAGCAGCACTATGTTATTTGCATATGCGAGGAACCATATCCTTACCCTTCGTACCCTAACTCCTCCTACCACCCCGGCCGCTAGCTTACTTTCCATATTTGCGATTAAAATTGCAAACAGCGTTGGGCTAAGCCGTTGCCTCTCATAACCTCTCCATATCCACCGAAGAGAACGCGCCTTTTAGATCTTCAAAAAACGTGTATACTTTGGCACCAGTTTTGGCTAGTTCTCTATTCAAGAAGTGCTGCAAAACGTAAATATTAATGATAGTACTCTTTCTGTCCCTAAAGTCGACCTTCGTTTCCGGCAGTATCCCTTTCCTCTCAAGATCCTTCCGCAGTCTATCAGCCAGCACCACTGCTTATATTTTGTACGTCGCATTTATTAGAGTAATTCCTCTATAATTTTCCTGCCTCTGCCTATCCCCTTTTTTATACAGTGGTACGAATCACCCCCTCCCTCCACCCTCTTGGGAATCCATTCCCCACCATACTTTTTTCACTCACCTTTTTAGCCTCTCCCTTCCCTATTGTGCGCCAAACAGCCATGCTTCGTTCTCTACACCGTCCAATCCTACTGCCTCAGACCTTGTCACATTCCTTATCTGCCTCTCTATATCCACGTTATTCAGCTCATCTTCATCTACCTTCCTTGTTCTTCTAATCCACTCATCTTTCTTCCGTGTGTCTGATCCCTGAAATAAATCTTTAAAAAATTCCCTCTATTTGTCACTCCCTAACTTCTCACTTATCCTAACCATACGTTTTCTAAACCTATTAATTATTTTTCACACGTCCTTTATGTCTGAACATTTTTCAAATTCTCTTCCAGCTCTTTTTCTTTTTTCTGCTCTTTCTTCTTGCACATTATCTCAAACTCCTTCCTCATTTCTAAGTACTTCTCACTTTTCGCAATTTCTTCCTTCCACTTCCTGTACTTCCTTTTCACCTTTCTCTTCGTCATTTTAAATTCTCTATTCCACCACGGCTTCACCATTCCTTTCTTCTTCTTTCTAAATATCTTCTTCTGCACACACCCTTTTGCTTTATCTTTCAGGTATTCCCTTTTCTCTTCCAGCGGCTCCCCTTAAAGCTTATGTTTTGTAACCGCTTCTGATACTTCTCTATTGTTTCTCTCGTCTACAAAACCCTCTCTCCTAACAACCTTTCTTTTTCACCCTGCTTTGTGCCAACCTCCAACTTTATCCAAAAACTTAATAGCTAAAGGACCGATTCCACCCTCCCTTCCACTGCGAAGTTTCTCTATCTTCCCCACCCTTGCATATTCATTATCACAAAGTCTATTACAGATATCCCCATCTTACTCACATACGTGTTTTCTCTCTCTTCGTCCCCTGTTATCATACCATTCTCCAGAGCCCATCATCTGTGCTCCATCCAGTTTCTTAGAATCTCCCCCTCTTTATTTATTAAGGTATCCTTCGAGCTCCTTTCGAAGCTCCCCTTCCCGGTGAAGGCCCCCTTTCCCCAATTCTTGCACCCCCCCCCCTAGTATCACCATACCCTCGTCTCCCTTTCCTTGTACGTCTTCCACCCTTTCTTTAACCCTTTCCATCCCATCCATATTGTACAGTCACAAACTTGTATGTTACCCCTCCTATCTTTACTGCCTTCATTTGAACGCCCTGTCTTTCTCCCACTTAATGGACTCCTTCCTCTAATCCATTCCTAACCCCTGTTATAATTCCACCACTCTCTCTCTTTCTTTCCTCTTTACTCGGACTGCCTCCTGCAGCCTCCAATTACACCCCCATGGAAACTGTGGCTCTATACTATCCCATTCCTTTCTCTCTACCCACGTCTCTACCAATCTATTAACATCAAGTTCCTGGATATTCCCCCAGAAATCCTCATGATTCTTCTTCACCCCTGCTACGTTCAAGTATAGAACCTTTATCACTCCTCCGGCCTGCTTTAATCGCACCGCCCTACTTCCTAAGAATTAAATTCCCCTGCACATCCTTAAAAACCCCGTTCTCCTCATCCCGTTCCTACATTTTCTCCTCTATTTTCATTTTACGATAACCTACCTTGGCCGCTTTCTCTTTACCTCTCTCCTTCCTAGTCCTGTAGTCCTAGTCTTGATCGATGAAAACCTTCTTATCCTTTATCCTATTTTTGTTCCGACTGACAACCCAATTTTTCTTCACAGCTCTCCAATTGCTCAACAGCTACTTTATTCTCCTTTCCCCCTTTCATTGTAACTTTCCCTATCTTGCCTTTAACCCACCTTATGCTCTGTAACAGCAACTCTTTAACTTTAATCCTCTTATCACAATATTATTTCTCCTATCTGCCTTTTGTCTTCTCTCCATCCTTAATTCCATTGCCCTTATCCTATCCCTATTCGCTCTTTCCTTCTTTTCATTCCTACGCCCTCCCACTTTCTCTTCTATCATGTTCACCATCCTCTTCCAAATACCTTGCTTCTCGCCCTCCCCCTGTCAACTAAGTCCATTTCCGACTATCGGTAAAAATAACTGTGACTTAGTTGCGGGAAACTGGTAGAACTATAAATAATAGTTCAGTTTACTAGTTGAAGTAGTTCAAGCAAACAAAGTTTGCTTGTGAAAGAATTATGGGACTAAAGGAATGAGTTGCATATACTAATCACATCTGTTTTAATACAAAAGCATATTATAAATTGTGGTTATATAGATATATGGAAATGATACACAATTTGAGGGAGAAACTCGAGTGTAAAACACGAGATACGTGATTAGCATGTATTTTATAAAGCCGAAGGAGCTTTAACAAAAGAAACTTACTTGCAATAATGCGAAAAGTTACTGTTGGAATAATTTGTTCCTATCGTATTTCCGGTCTATGGTAACTAATATTTTAACCGACTACTGTAAATTTAGTTCGGTGGGTAACTCAGCGAGGCGCCACAGCTTCCAGCTAGTGTGAGCGGAAGAGCAAAGCCATAGAGTTAGTCTGGCTTGTAACCGCTTACTATGCACTAGCCTAATTTGTCACCACTGATTTTCTTTATATAATAAAACTTCTTTTATGTTGTAAGTGCTGAACTTTATTCCACCTGCTCATCGCAAGAGTATCCATTTGTAAAACTACTTCTCTAATGCGCCATGATGATGTAAACAGCGCCGTATCATCATAGTATAAAAATAACACCGGGCCTAGAACAGAACCCTGTAGTACTCCCGCAGCCACTTTCTTCTTACTTGAGCTTTGACTTCTACTATGAATGACCTATCGCTGAGGTAACTTGTAATGAGTTTCACTAGGTAACTACTCATTTTATATTCGCTAAGTTTGACTATAAGCCCTTAATTCCATACGGTATCAAAGGCTTTTTCCATATCAAGAAGCACAGCACCAGTACTGCGATTTATATTAAATTGTTTTGTGACATGATCAGCGAGACGCGCTAGTGTCTGTATCGTGTTGCGCTTCGATCTTAACCCAAATTGCTCAGGAATAAGGTGTTTATTTATAGTTTCGTGATTTTGTAATCTGGCTAGAATAATGGACTCTAGGATTTTACTGAGGGTAGAGAACAGGCTAATTGGTCTGTAGCTTTGGGCTGATTTCTTAGCTTTTCCTACTTTATGGATTGGTAGGACTTTTGCCTTTTACCATTCTCTAGGGAAGTAGCCTAGTTTGAGACATGCATTGATTATATAGGCTAGATGCACTATCGCTTTTCTGGGTAAATATTTTAAAACAACATTTTGGATTCCATCTATTCTCGGGGCTTTTTTAGGTCTTGTTTTAACAATGATTTTTTTAACTTCCTTTGGGGTAGTGTAATTTGTGAGTTCGTTTTTGGTTTTTGTATTGTTACTATCATTATATTTGTTATTTGTTTCGATGTTATTTTCCTTTTCCCCGTAATTTCCCGTTAGTTTGTGTATATTTTCAAAGTTATTTGCTATTGTTTCAGCTTTATCTTTGTCATTAAAAAACTACACTGCCATATTTTTCTAGGGACGGTATGAATCTGTTATTCGAGCTTCGAGCCCCAGTTCTTATTTATATCTTCTATTATTTCTTTTTTAATATTTCTGTTAACTTCATTGAGAATTGGCTTTAGGTATTTGTTTCTGGTAACTTGGAATATCTTTCTGAGTTTATTTTTTTCATTTATTTTTTGCATTATTCGTTCAGGAGGTGTGTATTCATATTGGGTAATATTAGTTTTGGGTATGTGAGCCTCTATTGCTTTGTTTATTATTTTTGTCAGTATTTCTACGCTGCCGTCAATATCGTGTATAGTTTCAAGTCTGTTATTTATTTGCAAGTTTTCGTTTATGTCTGTTTTAAAGCTGCTCCAGTCAGCTTTTTTATAGTTAAGTGGTAATGGGCGATTTGCTTGCTGGAGATAAGGAATGTTATTGCTAAATCTGATTAGTACCGGTTTGTGGTCAAAGCTGAATTCATTAAGTACGTCGACAGTTTCTATGTTTGTGACATTTTTAAGAATTGCTAGGTCAACCACGCTGAGTCGAAATTTAGTATCGTACGGATAGAGAGTAAAGTCGTGTGTGTATTCTAAAGTAAGTGAATTTTGCTCTATAAAATTAAAAAGAGTAATTCCGTTAAGATTTTTGTTGTAGCAGTTCTAACTTTCATGTTTTGAATTAAGGTCGCCTGCTGCTATTATTTTTGTATTTAGCGACAAGATGTGCGCTATATCTTCTCTGTCTACTTTCTTAGGAGCATAGAGTGCGATTATCATTAGGTTATTTTCAAGTTTTATGGCCTGGGCTTCGGTAGTTTTCAGCTCTTTAATATTGATTTCTATGCAGGGCATTTGATGTTTTACATACAAGGCTACTCCCCCTGAGGCTCTTTTGCTATTTCTGTTCTTTTTGTAACATTTATACCCTGGAGGAGGTTTCTGTCTATCTTTGTTAGTGAACCATGTTTCTCCAATTATGAGTGTGTCAACGTCATATTTTTGAAAAAAATGGGTAGTTCGTGTATTTTATTGTTCAGTCCATAGGCATTCTAATGGACAATATTAAGGTTATTATATTTGGGCCTAATAGCCATCAACTTCTTGAGCAATTTGGGAAATCACTAGTACTCTATCTATATCTGTTTTACAGGTTTTGAGTCGATCTCTTAGCTTAGTGGCGAATATTAGTAACTTACTCAGGTCGCATAGGTTGTTTATTTCTTCGAATACATTGAGCACCTCCTGGAGCTGTTCGGGTCTATTGGTTGATCGTATGCTGTTTGTAGGCTACATGTTGCCCCATGCTTTTTGTGTTGGAATTGTTGGCAGCATTGTCGTTACTTTCTCAGATTGGTGGTGGGAAGTAGCGGCCATCCTTTCTCGTTGTCTCAGCATTGGGAAGTTATCCAAGTTTTGATCGGGTCACAGATCCCTACTCTGTACCGGTAATGTCCTTTTGTGTTGTATTAGCTTTCTCCTTTCCTCCAAGTTTGCAACGTGTTCAAGGTACTTGTGGCACAATCTGTAGGTCGCTGGGTGTGGCCCGTTGCAGTTAGTGCACTGTGGGTTGGTTCCATTAGGTTTGTAGCATTTTTCTGTGAGATGATTTAGTATGCATTTCACACACCTGGTATCATGTTTTCAGTGTTTTGATCCATGTGACCAGGAAAAATGTATTTTCTTGAGTTCTTCTATTGGCTACTTTCATTTGGATGATTCTCGTGACTTGGAGTCCCTGACTCGGTAGATCAGCTTCAATCTCAGTTGTGTTAAAATTGGGGAGTCCTTTGTGGACTACGCTGAATGGTCTCTCCTCCCTGGTGGTAAACGTGTGCTGAAAGAGTAGCCTTTCTGTAGGATGCTTAGTCGTACGGGATTTTGGGTCCTCCTATTTAAATTTTGGATAAATACAGTGATATCCAGGATTTGCTGGGTAACAATAATTGGAGGTGGTCTTATCGTCAGGTTTGGTGTAGATGCCTTGGTTTGCTGGCTGGTGATGTTGTTTTCTTCTGGGTACTCGTTTGCGTCATCCATCTCTTCGGACAGTTTGTCTTATTTGTTGCTGGTAGGCACTCCGGCCTGATGTTGAGTCATCTTCTTGGGGTCAAGTTTACCTGCCTGGTTTGCTGTTCTCCTTTTTTCGAGCTGTCCACTGGGTGAAAGCCACTGGTATTTACTGGTGCCCCTTCTTCTCCCATGAGCCCAGAGTTGTCACTGTTTGGGTGTGCGCCACACGCCTGTCAGCCCGGCGCGCGCCTAGCGCCTTCGCCACAGCGCTGGTAGTTTTCGGATTCGGTGCTTTGGTGCATATTTTCCAGGGCTGTACGATCAGTAAGATGCAGTGAAGCATTGTTATATCTTTGACGAGTAACTTCAGTTACGAGAAAGTGTAGCACTAGCGCTGCACGCCCACCCAATACGGAACTAAAACTAAAAATCGGGATTTGCGGCTGATAAGTAGCGGGAAATTTAAATTGGTAGCCCACACAATATAAAGATGATATAATCTAGAACTTTCAAATGTAATTAACTTGAAAAAATTAAAATTATTGGCACATACTTTTGTTCAAAAATATTTTCGCAATGATCAAAAAATGTTTTATCGACTCAAACGTTGATTGAAAAATGGACAGTTATGTTAAATTATAACAATAAAAGAATAATTTGATGATTGTTTTACTTCTAAAGTAATAACTTCAATCGGAAATATGCACATAGATTAATTCTAGGCCCGAATCCATTTGATTTCAGACAGGGTTTTACACTTGAAATTGCAGAATCTCTCAGGGACGAAATAAGTCCTTTTTTAGAAGAAATTAGGTGATACGTTTTTTCGCGATTTTTAAAAAAACATTTTCTAAAAAGTTATACGTATTTGAATTTTGTGCTTTGTTTAAAAAAAAATAAATTTTGTCTTTAAACCTCTTTAACTTTTGAACAAACTAAAGATATTCTCTGCTTCATTTTAATATTGTTTATCATCTTCTTTCGTAATCAGCGGAAAAATTTTAAAAAAGGTTTAAGGTAAACAAAATGGCGGTGGTTTTTCTGAAAAAAATAAAAGTCTATTTTCTGAAAAAACATGTCCTTAAACTAAATTTTTTTGTTAATTTTTAATTTATTAGGAAATATATCTTGTGAGTTTGGTGCTGACTGCATAACTTTTGTAGTCAGGAGATTTTTCTTTTTCTTACAATCGAATTTTATACTTTTCTGGGAAGCAATGACAGATTGGAAAAAATATAAGGAATAAAGTTTACACGTCTAAAAATTTCTATGAAAAATGTTTCTTGTTCTTTTGCGATAACTATCATCGTTCTCAAGAAAAATAAGACGTGAAGAACTTTTTTCTTTACAACTGCAATCGTTAAATCCTTGTGGAAACGTTTTCAAAACTTTCTAAGACGTGAAAACTTTCCTCTTAAATTTTTTTCGTATTTGTTATTGTTTCCGCAAAAAAGTAGGAAAGTTGATTGTCAGACAAAAATTCCCCTAACCACAAAAATTATTTAGCTTAGAGATACATTTTATCTTCACAATTTTTTAAAGATATCTTGTAAAATTTATATCAGTTTTTAAATCTCCAAATGGATTATAAGAAAAGATACTACATAAGTTTGTATGATAAAAACAGTTGTCAGTCAAATGTACGTGTAGCCAGCTTTGTATTTTAGCGCATTCTTATCAAATGTAAAAAGACATCATTGCTGCCTACAGTCAGAGCGATTTTATATTTTATAGATTTTATATTTTATTATTTAAATAAAAATGTTTTTTAAAAATGGAAATAATTTCTATGAACATATTTTTTCCCCAGTTATTAACAAAAACCATACTTTTCATAATTTTTTTTTTCTTTTATGAATAATTTAGTTGCATACTTAGCTTCTAACTTCATTTAACAAACCAGTATAGTTCATAGAAAGATAGTTGATTAATAAATATACAAAAACTTATTGAACTGAAAAAAAAAATTAATTTCATAAAATCATTTAAAATCCATATCTCATTTTTTCGAAAAACGTAAATTCTTACGTAGATGGTGACATCATTTCTAAATAAATATGTAGCCAAATTTTTGTTTTTGGATATAATTCCCAGCAAATTTAAATATCTCTGAGGGCGAAGCAAATACTTTTGTAGCAAGAGATTACGACTATAGATTAGACTATATAAGCTAATGTAATATAATAATATTCTTCAGTTAATTTCTTAATAAAATTTTTTATTAAAAAATTAATAATTTTTTACTATAATTTCTAAATATGAAGATTGTCTGGGCCTTTTCCTTGGCTGTTATTATCGATTCTATTGGTAAATATAATCATAAAATTCAAAATGAAAAAAATGTGAAACAAAAATAATTGGAATAACGTAAATACAAAATTAAGTTCACAGAAATATGTAATAAAAAAAAAATTTGGAACTAGCTATAAATTGAAACTGAAATTTTTTGCAATTTTTATAAAAATGATTGCATTTTAATAGATGACGGCTTATTTTTTCCGTGAAACTGTTCCCTACAACTCAACTCTTTCTAATTTTGAAAGTACATTTTTTTATAGCTAAAATCGTTAAAAAAATTTTTTTAAGGAAAAGATTTTTTAAATAAATAATTGTATGTTAAGATTATTTTGTTATCTTTACATTTTTATCATTAATGACTACTTAAATTTTAAATGAAAAAATTATTAAAAATATGTCAACAAAATAGAATATTTGAAGTTTTCACTAAAGAAATTAATTTTCCAAAAAAATTCATTTTCAATCAAATATTTAAGTCATTAAAAAAAATAATTTAAATCATTATCAAAAAAGATGAATATTCAACTAAGAAGAATGATTTATTCCAAAAATACGGAATTTTACCATGTAGTAAAATTTTGTATCTCAATAAGGTAAATTTTCAAAAAAAAATTGAAATAATCAATTTTCAGAAAAAATTGAAAATGAATATTCCAAACAAGGTTAAAAAACAAAATTTTCCCTTTTTCAACTAAATAAAAATATAAAAAAACGAAAAATTTTCCTCTTCCAATTAAAAAAAAATTAAAAATTAAAATTTCCCCTTTTCCATCTCAATGATAATATTAAAAAAAATTTTCCTTTTTCCAACTCAATGAAAATATTAAAAACAAAAAATTTCCCCCTT
>JAAAKG020013057.1:0-20852 GCA_010014905.2 Druon quercuslanigerum | reverse complement strand
GTTTTTTTGAATTTTGTAAGTGCTATAACTCTGGTAATTTTTTTTTATCAAAAAAAGTCATGAGGAGAAATTGTTTGGCTTTTTGAGTAATATGAATAACCGTGCAGAGATTTTTCTCTCAAAAATTTTCAAAATGCGCTCACTTTTTGAATTTTTATCCAAAATGATAAGGGCAGACATTTTTATACTGTATTAATTTGGACAAGGTGTCTGGCTTCTGTTTTACCGGCGATGTAAGCAACTCAGCGCAAAGGCTCCTACTAGGACGAGAGGGCAGGAGCTGCTTACAGCAGAAGAACCGTTGTCTATATATATAGTTCCCCCACTCTGACGCCCCGTGCCGCATCTAGGCTTATAATATCTTTGCTACATGTACAGCAATTTTCAACTTTATCCGAGTCACATTAGTTAACTGTCAAAATTGACACCTTTGCCAGGTCGCCACCACTAAACGCATCCACTTCGACTCGTAAGACACCCATTTTTTACGTTCCTCATCATAAGACGAACATCTCAGGTGAAAATTGGCCTTACCCGTATCACCATGTCATTTATTTTGTGAGCTTACGGTCCATTAAGCCCTTTTCTTCTTCTTCTTCGTGGAGCTGGTTTCTTTAGAAAATCTTCTGTTGTCGGTATTGCTGATTTGCTGCGATTTTTTTACTTGCGCGTGGCTAGACTTTGTGTCGGTTGGAGAATGTTACGACCGGCTCGGCAGTACGCTGTTTTGGGGATAAGGAGCCCAGCTACGGCTCTGGGATTTTAACTGTACGTTTTTGGGATGCCAAGCTAACGTTTAAGCCAACAAAAAATCGATTTCTTGGACACGCTACACGGGATTCTCCCTTAGTATCTTATATTATCCATGGCACAAATTTAATTATTTTTAAATTAATTTAATTGGTTTAATAATTGCACAAGTCCTGTATCTTTTACTTAAAATCTTTGCTCACGGCATTTACTACATTTCAAATATACTTCATCTCTGCGCGCTCAGTTCTCCAATATGGCTGACTGTAGTGGAGTTGCTTCCTATTGGTTTAATTTTTTTTGGTTGCGCGTGGCTAGACCGATCAGCGGGACCATGGTTCGTTGGATCATGGTCTGTGAATGGTCTATGCGACAGCCTGTCAGAGCCGGTAGGCAATGGTATATGAGAAGGCAATATTTATTTTTATTGTTAGTTTCTTACGTCCAGTCCATAGCACGAATATAAACTGATAAACACCTGAATTTCACCGTTAAAGCGATGACTGAGAATTTTGATTTAGATCAGGATTTGGATCAATACTTCGAAAGCTATGAAGAACTTGACGTAAGTGCAGTGAAATTAGTTTCTTTACATGAAAGCGAAGGTATAATCTCTGACAAATGTTATATAAATATTCGTGCAGGTAGTTTAAAGAGAACTGTTTGAGAAACTGTTTAAAACCTTTATAATAATATAATAGTATGTATACAGGGTGCCCCATACTCACGTGTCCGGACTTATAAAAATAAACAAAATAATTCGAAAATCCCCTCTCCAAAAATCAGTTGAATTTTTAATTTATGAGTTAAAAACATTTAGGCTGGACCTATTAGAAGCGTGTTAGGTAATGGCAGAGTTTGCCGCTGGTTAGGGGTACGTCCCAGGCGACCACCCGAGTGCACTCTTAGCCGTTCCATGGCGCTACGAGAGTTTCCGACATCACCCGAGTGAAGCGTTCAGAGATTAATAAGGTGATGAGTGGGGGTCACTCGATGGGTGAATATTTCACCCACTGAAAAGAGGAAGGTGGAAGCGAGAGAACAGTGGAAGTGGTGGGATGTCCAAATTTTAATACGCTTTAGTAATCAGTACGTTGAATATGTTGTGTTCACAATATGTGCCGGCAAATTTGTGTAAACTTTTGTGTAACGTATCCTTAATTATCTTTCCACAAAAATTACTCTCCAAATATCTAAATATAAACATACACACGGCACACACTCCAGGCCGTTTATTCTATGGTTTCCCTTCCACCTTACCCTATTAAACTTCGCCCACATAAGTACATAAGTATCCGCGAAATTCGAACTCAAATTCAGCAAAGTAAAGTTTTAAAAAAAATTATAAAACAGGAGTGGAAAAAATATGAAACGTGGATTGTAGCTTAACGAAAAGTGGAACTGCAAAGCCGATAAGTAGTACTAAAATGGAAAAAGCAAGGTTTGTGAGAGAGGTAAGGTTTGAACAGTAAACAATATACAGGATGAACGTTTTAATGAAAGAAAAAAATTTCCGGTTTTTCCCGATTCGCAAATATTTTCCACGGTCAATGATATTTAAAAAATCTAATTGAACTGCAAATGAAAGCATGTTCGTCCTACGAATCAAAAACACATTAAAGCAAACAGAAATGTTGGTGGATGGTTTGAAGAAAAAGTAAGAGAACAGGTTCAAGTAAAATTGATAATATAAAAGCAACAGATTCGGGTTGGAGTTTGATAGAGATCGTTAACTTAAGGGTTACTATTAATAGATACGCACCTTTCCAGTTTGGGTCTTCAACTTTCATTGAATTACCTGATTTTATACATAGAAAAAAAGCTCTGACCCATATAAACATAAAGATTTATATTGTTTTCTCTGGTCAGGAATGTCAGCTCTTTATCCTGCTAAAACTAATTATAATCTAGCTAGTTCTTATCCTAACCTTGATGGTTCAGAACTCAAATATAATGATATCAAGTTTCCAATTACTCTTGATAATATTCCGAAGTTTGAAAAAATGAATGGGTTAAGTATAAATATATATGGATTTGAATTTGGTGAATATATCATAAACAGGAAATTTTTGCAGTTTTAAGCCACGAAAAATCTAAAAAACCTTCTGTTCGTCTTCTTATGATTGAAAATACTAAATTTTATTCAGATATAGAAATGTATCATTTTGCTTTAATTAAAAATCTATCTAGACAAGTGAAATCACAAATAACAAAGGGTCGTTGCACCACTTATGATAATTGCACAGTAATACTTCCCACAGAAGAGAATAACGTTTAAAAATTTAAAAATTATAAATATAAAGAGAGGGTTCAATTTGTAGTATATGCTGATATAGAGTGTTTGTTAGAGCCGGTTACCAACATTCAAGGAATTGCATATCAGAAACGTATACCTACAAGTATTGCTTATTACACCAAATGCCGTTTTGATGATTCACAATCTGAACCTCAAGTTTATCGTGGAAAGGATTGCATCACGTGGTTTCTCAATGAGTTGAAAAAGTTTGCTGAGAAAGTAGATCGTTATTTTTAAAATTCTCTACAAATGGAAATCTTAACATTAAAGGAAGAGCATGATTTTGAAAACGGAAAAATTTGTCATATTTGTGAAGAAGATTTTAACAAAGATGATGTTAAGCATCGTGTTCACCACCATTTCACAGGTAAATTTCGTGGCCCTGACCATGACAGGTGTAACGTAAATTACCAAGACTCACATGAAATTCCCATAGTACTTCATAATTTATCTGGCTAAAATTCTCATTTTTTTATAAAAGAATTGACAACAAGTTTTGAAGTTCATATCTCATTATTACCTATCAATAAAGAAAAATATATATCCTTTACAAAAAGTGTGCAAACGACCAAAGTTAAACTGAGATTCATTGACTATTTTATATTTATGCCAAGTTGCCTTTTCAAATTAGATTCAAATCTTAGCAATAGGTGAAGATTATCTACCAGCAAAGGAGGATTTTATTCTAAGTTAAATGATGAGGGTATTTCAGATGAAGATTACAATCATGTCTGCAAGGTTTAGTAAAAATTTAATTAAAAAACTTTAGGTGAATATTCAGAATTATTTTGTAGAAATTGTTGATGTAAGTTGTTGGCTTTAGGGTCAGGAGAATTTAAACTAATTAAGTGGTTTCAAACGTTTCGCCACACAATGGTGGCCCTCATCAGTGAGTTTCATTAAATCTTATAAGAATTTGTACCAATTATTTGGCATAATTACGTGTTTTTGTTTTTTTTTTCCTAATCAAAGAGAGAATTACAAGATTTGAACGTCGATGTTCTCTAAAAAAATTTATTATCGAGGGTCAATATAATCCCCCAGCGATTATTCAGAATTATATTTAAAAAATTATGTTTTTCTCTTGGCAGACATTTTTGAAAGTTTTAGATTTCGTTGTATTGAAACTTATAATTTAGAACCATTGCACTACTAACCTGCTTAAAATTTCGGATAGAATCGGGTTATAAGTGGCTTCTAACAGTCCATAACCAGTCTCTAACCGGATTTTGTCCCTGGGTTGGAACCGGAATATAACCGCATCCTGTAATATTTGCACCTGATTTTTAACTGGTTCCTAATCACCCCATATCCTAATTTCATCCGCGGTTTGTAACCGTCGCCAAATTCGTTTGTAACTGGGTCATCATAATATTCCTATTTCTTAATCGACCCTTAACGGTCTCTAACCAGAATTCAACGCCGGGTTCCAACCGCCACCTAACCGACTTGCAACTGGGACCTCATAATATTCGTACCTGGTTCTTCACCGACTCTGACCGGTTTTTAACCGGATTTTGTCCCTGGATTGTAACCGGCACCTAACCAGTTTCTATACAGCACCCTGCAGTATTTTCACCTGATTCCTAACCGGTTCTTAACCGGCCCATAATCGAATTTTGTCCCCGGTTTGTAACCGTCATCTTATCGGCTTGTAACTGGGTCCTCATAATATTCTTACCCGGATCTCAACCGTTCTCTAAACTGATTTTATTCTCGCACTGTAACCGGCACCTAAACGGATACAAATCCTGCAATATTGGCATCCAATTCCTAACCGGTTCTCAACCGGACTTACGAATTAAATAGAGACAAGTTAGAAACTAACCTTGGTCTAACAATATTTGACTTCTGTTTAAAATCGGCAGATAGTACCCGGTTAGGGCCATTTAGAGAACAGAGTGTCAAGGACCTTTTAGAAGCCGGTTAGGGAACAGATAGAAACTAACTTCGGCCTAAATGAATACAATGTGCTTAATATGAACCGCTTAGAGACCAGTTTGAAACTAATTTCGGTATTTGACAATTTTTGATTTCTATTTTCGATCGCCGGAAAGAACTCAGTTTGGACCGACCACAGCTCACACAAGTTTCAAGTGGCGTTTAGAAGCCAGTTAGCGTCCAATTGGGAATTAATGTCGCTCTTTGAGAATACAGTAGGACCTGTCGCATCGGGACTCGTCGCATCGAAATCCTCGGGGGGAAGTAGTCCCCTCTTGTAAACCTCTTCACTGACGGTGAACGGTAGGCGCCCGCTCGCAAAGGCACAGCAGATTCCATGAAATGGAAATCAGTGCTGTGTGCGTGAAAATTGACAAGCCTGTATCGGCCGTTCAAATTGTAGAGCCTTGTACATTTTCAGATACGTCACTAACAGGACGTGTAGCTAAGATTTGTTTCTGCGACCTACCTGATCGAAAGTGGAGACTCGGTTCGTCCCGATCAGACGAGTCCTACTCATTTAGGATCGGTTAGAGAACATACGAGTGTCAATATTTGATTCCTGTTTTCGATCGCCGGATGGAACCCGGTTACGACCGGTTACTGCATACGCGAGTGTCAAGTGCATTTTAGGAACCGGTTAGAGAACAGTGAGAAACTAACTTCGGTCTTCGCAAATATAAGATTTCTGTCTTCGATCGCTGGATAGAACCCGGTTTGGATCGACTAAAGCACACACAAGTGTGAAGTGGCGTTTAGAAGCCGGTTAGAAACTAATTTCGGACTTCGACAATATTTGATTTCTGTGTTCGATTGCCGGATAGAACCCGTTTAGGACTAGTTACAGCACACATGAGTGTCACGTGCCTTTTAGAAGCCGGTTAGAGATTAGTTAGAAACTAATTTCGGACTTCGACAATATTTGATTTCTGTTTTCGATCGCCGGAAAGAACCCTATTTAGCACCAGTTACAGCACACACGAGTGTCAGGTGCCTTTTACGAACCGGTTAAGGACCAGTTACAGGCTAGTTTCGGTCCTTTATAATATTTAATTTCTGGTCGAAAGCGAGAGTGCAAGTGTAAGCGAGAGAGAAAGAATGAGAACACAAACGCATCTTAGTCTACTTATGCTATTACACATATTAATTACAATTTTTGCGCTTCTTATCTAAGCGACTTCCGTTTCCTTATTCTTTCACTTTTTTTGTTCTTAAATTTGCCATTTTTTCACATGCATTCTTTCACTCACTCTCATTCCCTCCCGTAGCACCCTCCAACTCCTTCATCCATTCATCTCCTAATCTATCCTCCCTAGAATCTTAACCACATTCTCTTTCCAGCTTCCTTTATCTTCCTTTTCCCAATACATCCCCTCTCTTATCTCGTTTCCAAATCTAAATCTTGCTATTCTGATCCACTTTCTCTCGCCCCATCCCTTATCTAAATACTTTGGTAAACCTTCCTTTTTTATCATCTTATACCATTTATTGTATTTTGATTCCTCAATCAACCCCCATCTTTCTATAAATTGTCTTTCCCCGTCCTTTTTTCCAATTCTTCATAGTTTACACTCTCTAGCATTCAAGAACTCCCTTCTTTCTTCTTCACATCTCGTTAATTCTATCGTCCTCCCTCTCCTCTCTTCTACTTCTCACTTTCCCTCTCACAGCTTCGTCTTAAATTTCCATGCCCTCTCTCCCGCTCTAATACTTACTTTATCCCTTTGCGCTTCTCTCACCATATATCCTGGCGTCCTCCAATCTACCCCTAATGTCCACCGTTTATATCTTCCTTGTAAACTCTCAATATCTTTCCTTTCTCTTCATCCCCATGTCCCTGCCCCATAACTAAATACCGGCCATACCAGCGTATCAAATAACCACATCCTCCTTCTCTAAATTGTTTAAACTTTCTTTTATCCGTTTTATTACCCCTGCTGCTGTTTTATTCTTTGTATTATATGAACTCTATGATATCCATTATTTTGAAAAATATATCTCAAAGATTTAAACTTCTTTACTTCTTCCATCTTTACTCCCTACCATCTCCCCGTCAATTTCTTCTGTCTCCCCCTCCTTTTCTAAACCTAATTATCTTTGTCTTTTTTAAATTAAAATTCAGCTTTTTCCCATCTAAGTATTTCTCTAATTCTGTAATTAAGCCCGCCATCCCTTCCGTTATGAATCAAAATTTAATCACTCTAAGGAGTACATACACAGATGTTAAAATCTGTTCCTCCACACTGCCCCCTAGGGGTGGGGGTGGGGGCAAGTTAAAAAAAAAATGTAAAAAAAATTCGAAACGAGAAAAATGTTTGAGACAAATTTCGTACAAATTTTACAACGGCGAGGCTTTACGTACCGAAATTGTGGTACGATTAGGTGGATATTTTCGATACATGTAGTAGATTGTAGATACTTCGAATTTTTAAAACTTCATTTTCAATCTTCCACATTTTAGTTGTCCCAAATTAAAAAATTTTAATTTAAAAAATTGTATTCATCTTTTTAAAAATACGAAATTCATTAATATGTTTCGTTCTGTAATCCTTATTATTCTTTTTAAGTTTTTTCTGTATCGTTCAGAGGGTGTTCAATTTAAAGCCCTTATTAACTAACTTTATTAATAAATTTAATTGAAGTTAAGTTATAAATTTTAAACTAATGTAATAATACCTTATTACACAAGATAAAATTTTTCTTTTGAGTTTATAAAAATTGAAAGAATTATATTTAGGTATAACGGTTTATAAAAATACAAATATTAAATGAAAAGTAACAAATCAATGGGATCTAGCATTCTGACTAGAGTAACAGAAGTGCCCCGCCTTCTCGCCTGTAATATATACCTGATTTTCTTCACGTCTCAGTTTAATCCTTAAATTCAAAGAATAAGGTATTCGGGAAATTCGGAGCATACGAATTCCGCACACAGTCAAGATTTTACCTGCAAGCTTTCGGGTCCTCTTTATTTTCTTCCTGAATTCCAGTGAAATTTGACGAGAGTTGATTGTGGATGTGTGTAGAAGGGTTTGGATGTAAGACATTGTTTAGGGGATTGTGAAGTTGAAAAGGTGATGATGAAATTTTTCAGGATTGAGACAGAATGGTATGAAAGTTGAGGTTAGGTCGGTTTGAGATTTGTGACAGGGTGGGAGGACTGGGCTAATCGGGTTAGAGGCAGGGAAGGATAGAAGGCGGGAACGTTTGAAATAGGATTCATGGATAGTGAAGAGAGTAAGGTTGAGGAAAAATCAAAGAAATGAAGGCAAGAGTGAAGTACAAGAAAACTATAGAAAACTATAGGAAGCTGTGAAGAGAAGGACGATTTAGGTTCTAACTTAAAATATCCAAAAATGTTTACATCGCCGCCGGAAAAGCAGAGTTTTGTAGAAAATGGTGAGAATAGTAAGGGGGCTGAAGGAAATGGACATGAAACCGAATATCAGAGGAAAGAGGAAAGGCTGAAAGAAATTCGCGAAGTAGGATAAGAAAGGTAGAAAACTCGAATCGGGAACTTGATCGATGCGATAGTCGGAAAATAGAGAAGGAAAGACTAAGAAAAATAGAACAAAGAATAAAAAAGAAAGAGAGGAAAGAAAAAGAAACAGTGAAAAAGGGTATAAGATTAGAGGGGAAGGAGACGCAAGAAGGAGTGGAAGCAGTACTAAAAAGGATTAATGTTAAGGTAGAGATAGAGGAAGTACGAAGTGTAGGAACGAAAGAGCGAAGAGGGGAGAGAATGTTACTGGTGAAACTAAAGAAATGGGAATTTAAGAGGGAAGTGACAACAAAGAAGAAGATGTTATATGGACACTCGGAGAGAATAGAGGATGATTTGTCATGGGTAGAAAGAATAGTACAATATAATTTAAGGAAAATAGCAGAAGAGGAAAGAAAAAAGGGGGAGAAGAACATGCGTTAAATATTGGAGAATACAGATAGACGGAGTATGGTGGGATTCGAATGAAGAAAGGGAAGAGTTAGTAAGAAATGAGGAGCAGGGAGACTAGGAGAGGAAGGAACGGGAGATAGGAAAATAAGAAATAGTAAGTGGTAAAAAGAGACAAAAAACGAACGGAGAAAGGAGAACGGTAATTGATTATGTAATAGTGAATGATGAGGTAAGAGAGAAGTTCAAGAAATTAGAGGTAGGTGATTATTTGATTCGGATCACTTTCCCGTAATAGTGACATTAGAGAGAGAAAAAAGTAATAATATGCATAAAAAGCAGGCAAAGGTAAGGAGGGTACGAAAAGGGGATTGGTCAAGGCAAGGAAAATAACAGTTTAGAGAAAAGGTAAGAAATATCAAAATGGGAGAGGAAAATGTGGATGAGGAAAAGAAAAAAATGATAGGAGAAGTAAAAAGAGGATTAGAGTGCACAAACAAAAATGAAGTTAATAAAGAGGGGAATAGAAGTGGATGGGATGAGGATTGTAAACAGAAAAAGAAGGAGGTCAGAAAGGAATTAAGAAAGTGGAGAAAAGAAAAAAGTAATGGGGAAGAATATAGTAGTAAATAGAGTAAGAAGAAGAAGTGTAAACCAAGATAATGAAATGGTAGAATGGAAAAAAAAATTTTTGGATTTGCTAGGAGGAGTAGCTAGGGAGGGAAATATGGTAGAGAAACAGATGAGGAAGAGGACATAACAAGGGAAGAAATAGTCAAGTTGTTAGGAATAATGAAGTATCAAAAGGCACCTGGCATAGTTGATATTCCAAATGAAGTATGGAAATATGGAGGGACAGAACTAGAGGAATGGGCATGGATAATGTTTAATCGAGTATGGAGAGGAGAGGGGTGGCCAGAGTTATGGAAAGAAGGAGTAGTGATACCAATAGTGAAGAAAGGCAAAGGAAAAGAGGTTAAAGATTATAGGGACGTGATGCTGATGCCAACACTGTATAAAGCATATTTGACTGTTTTGTCAGAGAGATTGAAGAAAGAAATTGAGGAAAAAAAGATAAAGCCACCGAATCAGACAGGGTTTAAAAAAGGAATGGGGGTCATGGATAACATGTATGTTTTGAACTATCTAGTAAATAGGAGGATTAAAAGGGGAAAAAAGGCAATGACAACAATGTTCGTGGACTTAAGGCAGTTTCTGGTTGGTGAGGGGAGTGAGGCGAGGATGTCCTCTGAGCCCAATTTTATTTAATGTATTAATATCAGACTTGGAAGAAGAAATGAGGAACAAAGGCTGGAGAAAAATAGGCACTCTATGAAAAAATGTTATGAATAAAAATTTAATCACTCTGAGGAGTACATACACTGATGTTAAAATCGGTTTCCCCACATCGCCTCCTAGGAGTAGGGGTGGGGGAAAGTTCGAAGTCTTAAATGGGAACCCCTATTTTTATTGCATATTCCCCCTTACTATTCTCACCCTTCTCTACAAAACTCTGATTTTCCGGCGGCGATCTAAACATTTTTGGATATTTTAAGTTAGAACCTAAATCGTCCTTCCCTTCACAGCTTCCCCTCTCTTTCTTTTGATAAAAGCCTCAATCGATCCTACGCTTTTTGCTCTTAATCTCTCTTTTTCTATCGTTTTCTTATACTTCACCCTTGCCTTCCTTTCTTTGATCTCTTCTGTCTGTTTACTAAATACTTCCTGCTCTAAATCGGATTTCTCCTCGATGTTACTCTCTTCGTTATCCATGAATTCAATTTCAAACGTTCCCGCCTTCTATCCTTCTGTGCCTCTATCGTCGCGTTCTGGTACCTGTCATATCTTTCTCGGTCTCTACCTAATCCTGCTAATATTAACCCGATCAGCCCAGTCCTCCCACCCTGTCACAAATCTCAAGCCAACCTAACCTCAACTTTCATACAATTCTGTCTCAATCCTGAAAAACATTATCGTCCCCTTTTGAACTTCACAATCCCCCAAACAATCTCTTACATCCAAACCTTTCTACACACTTCCACAATCAAATCGTCAAATTTCACTGGAATTCATGAAGAAAATAAAGAGGGCCCGAAAGCTTGTAGGTAAAATCTTGACTGTAAGCGGATCCTTTGAATTTAAGGATTAAACTGAGAGACGTAAAGAAAATCAGGTATATATTTTGGGCGAGAAGGCGGGGCACTTCTGTTACTCTAGTTAGAATGCTAGATCCCATTGATTTGTTATTTTCCATTTAATATTTGTATTTTGTTAAATCGTCGTATCTACATATAATTCTTTCAATTTTTATAAATTCAAAAGACAATTTTTATCTTGTGTAATAAAGTATTATATTTGTTTAAAATTTATAATTTAACTTTAATTAAACTTATTAATAAAGTTAGTTAATAAGGGCTTTAAATTGTGCACCCTCTGAACGATACAGAAAAAAATTTAAAAGAATAATAAGCATTACAGAACTAAACATATTAATGAATTTCATATTGTCAAAAAGATGAATACATTTTTTTTAATTAAAATGTTTTCTTTGGGGCACCTACAATGTGGCAGACTGAAAATGAAGCTTTAAAAATTCAAAGTATCTACAATCTACTACATGTATCGCACATATCCAGCTAATCAACCAGAATTTCGGTACATAAAGCCTCTTCGTTTTGAAATTTGTACCGAAATTTTTGTACACGTAGCCATGTCATTAAAAATCGTACGCATCAAAAATTGAAACGTTTGACGTAAAAAATGTTTAATTATGTATAAAAATATTAAAAGTTTAAATTTAAATCATGTAAACTGAGCCTCGAACTGAGCAGTGTGTTATTTTAGATAAAGTAATATATGAATAAAATATTAAAAACTAAGCATTTACCGATACATGTTCATATTGTTCATTTTTTAAAAATAAAATTTTATTAATCAAATCATATCAAATTCAAGAGCTGAAAATTAATTAGGTCGGAGGGAATACAAATTTTTTCTTTATCTTTTCTTGTTTCTATTCTGTTATAAAGGTAACAATATATTCACTCAGTTAAGGTTTCCTTACGTTATTCAGAATAGCGAAATTCATACCGAAATTATCATTTTTAATGTTACTGCAATTTTGAATGGAATTTAATTTAATTAAGAAATGATAAATATTCCTCTCTTTATTTTTATTGTCCTAGATCGACGAGTAACACATATTTCTAATTGCTCTAGTGATTATGAATATTTTTGGAAAACTATATTATCTGCTGAAAATCATTTTGCCGACAGCGCCTCTGTCGCTCATTCTACTCACGACAATTGTTAAGAGAGGATGAATACTTAAGCGGGTAGAGAGGCACAGCGGTATGGGTTAGGATTTTCGCAAACAGCGTTGTCTACATTTATCTTGGCTTACTAATAATTCTATCCCCACTCCGCCGCCACTTGACGCATATAGGTGTATAATATCTTTTTTTCGTCCAGTTTATATCCTACCCGTCTTCTTCTGCATGTTTCCACGGGACCCGCTATATTTCGTCTATCGTATCTGCTGGTTTACTTGGTATTAAGGAAGAGATCGAATGGGTTGCCTCCGCCAGTGTGGGTCATAGTACCTGCGTCCGCCGAACCGATTGGGTCTGTCACGCGGGCTGCTACGCTTCTCATTGGCCGCTAGAACGCTGCTTAAACATAGCTGCCTACCCTTCCTGTCCGTGCGTAGTCGATCAGCAACGTCGTTGGTGCATGCCTACCTTGCTCCTCGTCCCATGTGTGGTTTCATAGCAATGTGGTGCTGCTCGGTTCAATACTTGTGACACGGCGTTCGTTCCAGTACCGCTACTCGCTGCTGCTGGCGATACTGCCGCATCGTGTTGTTCGTGGTTGGACATTGTTTGCAGTAGTCTACCCTTGGTCAGAAAACATGGCCGCTGGTTTTGGTGATATACAGTAGGTGCTGCCTCTGGTTATCGTGCGCTGAAGCAATGTATGTAGGTCCACCCTCTTGTCGAGGTTTCGTGGTTGAACTTGCCGATCGTCGGATTGCGGTATCGTCTGCCTAGTTTACCAGTTGTCAGTTCGACCGGTACCTAGTTTTCGGTGTCACTTCCCTTTTGTTTTCGCCCGGCGATGTCTGTCTATTGTCCTCTTTATTGCCCAGCAGCTTCTATCCCGACTCTGCCAAACAATATTACCGGTGTGTTGGCAATTTCTATTTTCTAGATAAGCTAAATCGGGTGCTTATATGAACTCTAAATGCCTAATTTATACAAAACAGATTCCTTAACCTAGACTGGAGGTCTTAGCTTGATGGTCGCATGAAAATCTGATTGCTCATAATGTTTCGAGGTTATAGTTGGCATCTGCGAAATCAGACGAAGTTTCTCTTAGAGTCACGCGAGTTTATTCACCGATGGACCTATGAAAAAGCCACCGTACGCATCCTTGTGTTGCGGAGAGAGTTTCCCTGTACCAAGGGTTTCTGCTGAATATGGTTACAAAAAATTAGTGGGCAGTCGCGGAAAATTGTCCACGGGTGATCCTGAAGGAATTAACCCCCAAGCGGAGGTGTGAAGACCGTCTCGAAAGCTGAATGGCACCTAAGTGAGGTGTCTAGAATGGTGACTCTCGAGATACAGGGCGACCTCTCAGAGTACGCAGCTTTATCCTTGAATGCGGGGCTCTACAAGGATGGACGAACCCTTTTCCCTAGCTCCTCGTTGGAATACCAATGACAAAACCAAACATAGTTATAGGAAGTTCTGTACAAAGCAATAGAACACGCAGGGCTCCTGAAAATGGATCGGCCAACAATACCGACCACTCAAGAGCTGGGGGAGCCAATGAAGATGGAGTTAATGTAATGGATCGGCGAAATCTTAGGGATTTTAGGTGAACGCAGCGACAAAATCACGACCTGCTAGAATGATACCTTGCGAGTGTAACCCCTGAACGACAGAATTACATGGCATGACTGCATGCTCTGTGGTGCGAGAAACACCCAGAGTTATCGCACTTGTCGCATCGATGTCTGGGAAACCATGCCGAAGTACTCCAAAAAAGTGGCTATGTAAGAGGAGCGCCTACTCTACCAGAGCCAGAACAAGCCGGCAGCAGAGAAAGAGAGGTGACAAGAACAACCGTGGTCGCGAACTCCGGATCCTTTATCACACACTTGACATGTCAAAGCTGCTGACCATCAGGCAGAATATTGTTGAGAGAATACGGATACTATCTGACGCTAAGAGAAGTCTAGAGCAGAGAGAGAGAGAGAGAGAGAGGTGGGTCAAAGAAAACCAACAGTTTCTCCCTGACCCATCTTGAATCTTCCAAGACCCTCCAGTTGCTGTCGACCACCCGCCCAAACCAGAGGAGGTCATGACGAAAATTCAGAGAACATAAATAGCTTTAAGAAGTTGTGTGATGCCCTCATAACAAAACCTGAGGAAGAATGCCCAACCATCACTACCGAGTAGGTGAAAAAAGTATTGATAGATATGAAGAATTATTACGTTCCAGGACCAGATGGTATCAAGATCACCTGGTGGAAGAAGCTTCCTTCAACCCATCACCATCTGGCCCGTATTTTCACCTCATATTTGAAGTTGGAAGAGCCAATTCCGGAGTGGTTGGTGGAAGGATGCGCATTACTCCTGCCGAAAATGGAAAACTTAGCTGACCTAAAGAATTGCAGGCCAATCACTTGTCTGAACACGTTATATAAGATATTTACAGCTATCCTAAATGATAGGATTGTTCGGGCAATCGGACCTGTATGGCAAGAAATGTATGAACAACGCGCCTCAAAGAAAGGCATAGCAGGCTGTCAGGAGAACCAGCGTGACCTATCGATGGCCTGGATTGATTATCATCTGTCTTTGGGAAAGCTTGAAGGTCTATTCGCAAATCGTGAGGTGCATAAAGAGATTGATGCCACTTTGGAAAACCAGATTTACTATCTGATCTGGAAAAAATCGTTTGACAACTAACAAGGTCTCTTTCCAGAGAAGTGTCTTACAGGGCGACTCCATGAGCCCACTCCTCTTTTGCCTCACATTATTGCCACTATCTCAAGTACTTCGCCATTCCCAGGGGTACCTTTGTGGCAAAACCTGCAAATCGAAAGCATAAGGTCACCCATGTATTTTACATGGATGATCTTAAGATCTATGCTAAAAATAAAGAGCAACTACATGTATCTCTAGGGATTGTCGAACGATACACTAAGGAAATAGGAATGGAATTTTGGTTAGAAAAATGCACCAAGGTTTATTTGACGCTCGGAATACTAAATGGCATCTTTGAAGACGCAGAGCTCTTCGATAGAAGCGCTATACGACACCTTTGCGCTGGAGAGATTTATACGTACCTGGGGGTGCCACAGAGCTGCATTCAGGATGTGATATCTATAAAGGATACTCTCCGAAGAAGATATAAACGGCTGTCCGGCAGGTTTTTTCTTTCGAACTGTCGGCGAGGAACAAAGTATCTCCAACGAACATGCTTGCCGTCCCGGTAGTACTCTATTCATTTGGAGTGGTTCCGTGGACGAAGAACGAGCTCAAATCCCTTGATATCGGGACACGAAAGGTTATGCACATAAACCAATGCATGCATCTTAAGTCTTCTCTTCTGCGACTCTACATCTCACGCCGTCAAGGTAGTTGCGGAATATTAAATTTTGAATGTCATCACAACAGGATTATTTTGGGTACAGCACATAGAGTCGAAAATACAACAGACCCTGTTCTTAAAATGGTCAGGAAGCATGAAGAAGTGGGGAAATAAGTGTTTCTGTACAAAGCAGCGAAGGAATGCTTACCTGACTCTTATGCGACTCTTCTCATGGCCATGGAATCAAAACCGGAAGATCTTAATTTAAAATTCGTTAAAGGTCAACTTTGAGAGTAATATGGAAAGCGAAAACTAAAGGACGCGGAAAATTCTTCGAGTTCTACGGCCAAGAAAATTATTGTTAGAGAAGATAACAAAGATAGAAAAATTAGTTGTCTCTTCTTTAAAAATCCCGACAATTTAAAAAGGGATTAATTAAAGTATAAAAAATTGCTAGAAAAACGAGACAAATCTGATAAGGTTACAAAATCAGAGAATTTGGCCAGTATTTGTTCCGTAGAAAAAGAAAGGAGGCGTAGATCGTACTCATGGTTCATAGACTCAGCTGCTTCAAGTCATATGACTCACAGCAGGGCACTCTTCTAGAAATCTACCCCAGGTAATATGAAGGTTTGAGCAGCCAATAATGACTTCATTATGAGTGTTCTCAGTACAGGGTCAGTTAGAGTAAAATGCTTTGATAACCAAGGCACCAGCGTCAATGTGGAAACATTGACAAACAAAATTTTTTATCTACGGGTATCAAAGTTAAGTATTTCGGTATTAAAGAACCATGCAAGTGCTGCATAAAGGGTAAAGTCACTCGAAAGCCATTTCCGAAAAATTTCAGCAGTAGTACAAAATCAATTTATGAATAATTCATACGGACATATGTGTCCCATTGAGACACACAAACATCATTAAAGAATAGGTTAGGTTTCCGAACCCCTTTACCTTACAATCGATTTACCAGCGTCATCTCATCTCCAGGAGATTCAACTCATCTTGAAGCTGTCTAGCTACTCTCCAACCTATTTTCGCACTACATCACACCCTCGAGATTTGCCAGCGATCGTTCCTGTGAATATGTAAATTCTGAATAAAGCCCAATTATTTTAAAATGGCTTAAACATTGATTGACTCCTCCCGCTTCTCGACGCATCACATCCTTCCCTTAATTTGCGAGATCCACCACAAATTTTGCGCCCTTCTAAAAAACCCACAATCCTTTCAAAATTCTACAAGTCGTGAACGGAAGTCCTTTATGAATGATGAATTGGAAAAAATTATGAATTATTATTGAAATTGTTTTTGTTTGAAAAATGTGTATTGATTTTTAGAAAATGTCTGGGTAGATATGTATTTTAATCAGAAAAGTGCGGGTAGAGCTGTATCAATGCCCGTTACAAATAGTTGGTATACTTTGCGTGCTCGCAAGCTCTGCCACCTCCAACAAAACGAAAAACTATCCTGAGAAAAAAGATTTATCCGTACTGCTTCTAGCAGGATTGGATAAGTGAAAGATTTAAAATCAAGAAGAAAAACAAATAAGTAGAAATTTAAAGGATTAGAAATAAATAAAAATAGAGATTAACTAGTAGGAAAAAAGTAGACAAAAATTGGAAAAAATGGTGGCAGTCCCATAAGTTTACGCGAAATTACAGTTAGAGTCATGTGAAGCAAGCATCCCCAAGCTTTTCCACACTCAGTGGATACTTGTGTTACGTTGATATGCCACACACATCCTCCGGTTTTTAATCCGCCATATTAGGCCAAGCGGTAAGTAGTTTTGTTTGACTTTCGAAAAACAGTTTTGTATTTATAACTCGTTTGTTTATGGTTTTGCTGCAAATTTCTTGTCTACGAAAATTGAAGTACATAAAATTCTCCACAAAAAAGGTTCTATTGATTTTTTTCATACGACCCATATATTTCTAATTGTCGGTAAGATCTAATTGTCGGCACTAATTGTCGGTAAGATCAATGTTAATAAATAAATAATACATTAACAACTTATTTTTTATTGTTTATAAATAATTTTATTAATGGAATAAATGTTTTCATTATATACGGTTTTCACAATTTCGAGTCTATGTATGTAAGTATTTGAGACCACTAACTCAAAAAAGTTAGAGAGTAGCTTAGTCCCTTAGTCGCTGGAATGTTGAGAAAAATCTACTCTATTGGGTGAAAGTGTACGTTGGTGTGTGAATAGTTAAACCGCCAGACCATGTGCGGGGAAGACAAGGATGTCTTCACCAGTCTTCTCCATGTGAAGGGTCATTACGTGTGTATGGAAGAATCTGGAGGAATGCAGGTTTTCTATGAGCTATGTCTTCAAAATAGTCAACACATTTTCGTGAAAATTCCTCAAATGTAAAAAAAATTATATTTACAATTAAAAATAGAAAGAAAATAAGTGTTTCGTATGTGAGAAAAGTCTCTCCGGCGAAGGTGATACTACCGATGTGAAGGAGAGAAGAACAAATACTTTAAGAGGAGCTAGTCTTGAAAGGAAGGATAATGAAGTGCTTCAGCTTAAGGGATTGAAATCTGCTGTTGTGCATTTGAAGTGTCAAAAATCTTACATAAAAGAACCAAGCATTGCGGCTGCTGTGAAAGCGGGTAAGAGTAAATCGAGTGCTAAGAGATCAAGTGGTTTATTTTTCGTGGAATTCAAAATGCTTGTTCTGTGCCAACGATGCATCGTCCGAATTTGTACCAGCGGAAACTAAGAAGGCGAAGGACAAACGTATCATTATCAGTAACCTTATGGCGATGACCATTCATGAGAACATAATGGAAGTCGGAAAAAATCGGAATGAGGAATGGGGAAGGACTGTCATATCGGGCATTGAAAATGTTGATCTCGTAGCCGCTGAAGGTATGCAAACAAAAACCCCATTACTTAAGAACTGTTAAGTTTCCCTTAATAGGTGTAATGTGGTTTTCTTCAACAGGCGAACGTGGCTCGGGATGAGTAGATAGTGACCGCACACAAATGAGGTAAAGTATTTTTAGTAAGGGGTTGGGTTGAACATTTTTGTATGCTGTCTTGAATGAAGATCGGAAAAAATCATATAGGATATGGAAGGCAGCGGGTCCAAATTTTAGGTTAAAATTTTATATTACCATTTTTAGAAAGAAATATCTATCTAATAATATCTATTAAAAAAAGTATGGTCAACTTAAGGATGTACAGTAATTATGTTCGTATCTACAGGTAGATACCATACGACCTGCATAAGGGATTTCTTCCATCCTCATACAACGACACATGCAAAGGGCCGACTAGAAAACCTGAAAACTTTCTATATTTTGGAAAACCGAGAGGAATGTCAGTTTTCCTTTAATGAGATATTAGTAACATATAAGGGACCCTTTCCATCGACGCGGAGCATTGTAATGAAGCTAGAGAGCACTTATAAGGATGAAATAATTATCTCGCAAAAAAGGAGCTAGGAGCCGATTATTTCAATGACCAAACTATTCTCTAACTTTTTCGAGTTATTTGTCTCCAATACTTACATACATAGGCTCGCAATGGTGAAACCCGTATATAATAAAAACATTTATTCCATTAATAAAATTATTTATAAACAACAACAAAAAAAAGTTGCTAATGTATTATTTATTTATTAGCATTGATCTTACCGACAATTAGTGCATAAATTTATCCAAAGTCATTTCAGAACTAGTATAAGTGCAAGTTTTCTACATTTTTTTACAAACTTTTGGACTTTGCTTGGCTATTATTCGAAAAATATGGATTGTATGAAAGAAATCAATAGAACCTTTTTTGTGGAGAATTTTAAGTACTTCAATTTTTGTAGACGCGGAGTTTGCTAAAAATCCTAAAAGAGTTATAAATAAAAAACTGTTTTTCGAAAGTTTACGCCACTGCCAAAAGATACGCAGAGCTTGGGGGAGGGGGATAACGAAAACGGTTCCTTATATTGACCGAAAGAACATTTTGAAACCATCATATCTTTAGTTGGAATTATTGTCAAAAATGACCATTTCTTTGCTCTGCCGCCTGGCATATAGAGACCCCCAGCGAGGCCTTAGGTAGGAAAAATTAAATTATATCAAATCATAGGAAAAACTTTAACGAATTTTAGATCGGGAAGGATAAAAATTATTCCGAAAATAGCTAATTCGGTTGAAAATGTAAGAGAAAATTGTGTAAAATAATGTAACTCCAGAAATAATAATCGAAGGGGATAACGCAGACGCAAATTCAAATAATTTATAAAATGAAAACAGGGAAAATGATCGGTCAACAACGAAAACAGAAGAGAAGAAATAGAAAGAAACTTATAATTCGTAAGAGTACGAAGTAGAGGATTAGAATGGGGGCTGCACAACTAAGTTAAGCGACAGGCAAGCTAAGCAGTCCCAAGAACGAGAAGACAAGCTCAAACGCATACAGAAATTACGCCAAACCCTGACAGACAAAGCGGAACTTCACACATACAAGCTATTGGTTTACTGTCTCCCAATACCGAGAATACATTAGTTAGGTAGAGAATGAAAAATGACAATAGTAGCACTTTTGAAAATCAGGAGTTAGAACTTATTAAAATTAAGTAATCTAGAAAGAGAAGAAACCCTCAGAAACGAAAGTGATAGAATAAATAGAGAAAAACAGAGAAAGCGAGAGTAGACCGCAATAAATTACGAAAAGCGATAGAAAGGCAGGAAAAATAAAATTAAAAAACCAATAATAATACTTTTAAAATTGATTTATTTTTAGAAAGTAAGGTTAAATTTTTGAATAGTGCAGGAGTCAAAATAATAAGATACAAAATAGTACTGTTCATTATGAAGATACAAAATTATAATTGAATGAGCAAAGACAAGCGTTAACAGGTGCATGGAAAAGAATAACAAATAATAGAAGTAGCGGTCAAGTAGACGGATAATCGTTACCAAGGCCGTTCCAAAGGCAGTAAATTTTGAGAAAATAAAATGCCCCCTCTATTCGGAACAGAGAGGCAAAGTAGAATTGATGCGATTAGAGAAGACGCATACTTAAATAAAAGATAATGCAACGAACAAGCCCAGAAAGGAAGTAAGGAAAAACTTATTAAAAGTTAAGAATTGAATATAAAATTTACATTTCCAGAAATTCTATTTCGAATTGTTCAGAAATAAATATTTTGGGAAGCGAATGGGAAACAGAATTAGCAAAATCTAAAATTGGAGTTCAACAATTAACCTCTTCCGAACGGCACCATGAACAAAAAATTAAAAAATTAAATTTTCATAGATCTATTGTCACGGCTTGTGACCGTTATATATATAATTAAACTATTTGTCATAAGGACAACCGCAGGATTTCGCCGGGATCGGGTGCTAATCTGAAAATTT
>JAAAKG020013046.1:0-20853 GCA_010014905.2 Druon quercuslanigerum | reverse complement strand
ATATTAAGGTAGAAATTTTCTTTCTGTTTATTATGTAAGTGGTATGGAATGGAAGTCATGTAAACCCTTAGGGGATAAATTATGAATAAAGAAGATTTCGAAAATTTCCAAGATTGCAGATGATTTCAAAAGATTTAAATGATTTTACAAATACTTTTAGAATTCCAGAATGTTTTAAATATCTTATAGATATTTAAAGGATTTTATAGATATTTCAATGATTTTAGAGACAATTAAAAGATTTTATACAGTTTTAAAGATTTAAAAAATTTAAAAGGTTTCAAAGATTCCAAGATTTTACAGATATTTCAATAATCTCAAATTATCTCAAAGATTTCAACATTTTCACCAAGACTTCACAAATCTTCAAGGATCTTAAAGAGATTGCCTTTTGTTTTGCATATATTTTAATTATTGGAACAATTTCACAATGATTTCAAAGATTTGAAAGAAAGCAAATGATAAAAAAATATTTTTCTGATATTTCAATGATCTCAAAAAATGAAAAGATTTCACGAATTTTACAGATTTTACGAGATTTCAAAAATTGTATATATATTTCAAACTTTTCACAGAGATTTCATTGATCTTCCAGATATTTCAATAATTTGATAGATTTTGAAGATTTTTAAGTTTCAAAAGATGGCAAAAAATTTCAAAGGATTTCAAAGATTTTACAAATACTATAAAGATTCTAAAGATTTTGCCAAGCTTCAAAGATTTTACAAGATTCCATAGATTTTAGAGATGTTTCAAAGATTATCCAGACATTTCAATGATTTCAAAAAGTACACGAAGATTTCGAACATTCCGAATGGTTTCAGAATTTATAAATTTCACAAAGTTTAGAACAGAACTTTCAAATGAATGAATAATTGTAAGATTTTACAAAGTTTCCAATATTTGTCAAGACACAAATTTTCAAAGATTTTACAGATATCTTAATGATTTAAAAAGATTTCTTAAAGATGTGAAAGGTTTCTTGACTTGTCAAAATTTTACATCTCGTCTTGGATCTTTGACCTCTGATATTTTATTTCGATCCTTGAAACCTAACGACAAAAACGCTAGATTAGATTTTCGAAATCCACTCTGTTTATGAAATAGTCAAGTACCATACTCGTACATTTGTACAATCCCCTCAAAACCTACAATTCACAAGTGGAAGTTTCCTGCTCTTACAACCCATTTCCGAGGATTATTGTCCGGCCCATTATTTTTCTACCGAATTCTCACTTCTAAACTCTTCTATTAATTGTTGTTTTGTGACAAAACAAACACTCGAATGTCGAGACATAAGAAAAGGGCTGTAAAAGGTTACTGAAAAAATGGACACATTTGAAAACAGGATCTTGTGTTTGTTACAAACGCATCTAATGAATTTTGTGAATTTTATTAAAAATGTATTTGAAATTAAAACCAGCAGAATTTAAATTTTTGACTTTTCATAGATGACTTTTTTCTGTAGTTTAGTCAACCTGCATCCTAAATTACAATTTAAACCTCAGTTAAAAAATGTTCTCGCTCCCTAAGGAAAGATAAATTCTTTTAAAAAAATGTCGAGCCATATTTCGAGATTACGAGAGTGTTCCTTGTCAGAGAGATTATAAAAATAATAATGTACGTCCTGCAGAAAACATTTGAACAATAGCATATATTGTTTGGTTAAAATTTCTGAAGGTTAATCGAAATTCTATACATCTTAACACTATGAGTGTGAAAATCAAAAAGTTGGAATTATTGAATTAAAAGTTTGGTTCTTCAAAACTATTTCAGAAGAACGTAAAACTTGCTTTTCATTCATATCAATCAAAATTAATGTAAAAATTAAAATAAGCTAGAGGTGAGGAAGTAGAGGCTTACTCAAAATTTTATCTTAAAAAAATCTACTGAAAAATATTTAAATACATATGCAATTCTCAAAAATTGTAGAACTTAGAATTGTAAAATCTTTAAAATTGAAGAGTTTTTCATTTTGAAATTTTACCTTAAAAATTATGGAGATTTTGACTTTTCCAATTAGGTTATTCTAATTATTTACATTCGAAATTTCTTTAATTTGGATGACTTAGAATTAACAACTTAACTTTAGTAGATTTAAAATTAAAAAATTGACTTTTGATATTCAAAATCATCCAAATTTAGAAGTTTCATATTATACATCTTTAAAATTGTAGATTTTTTGAATTCTTACATTTTTGCATTTAAAAATTAGTCTATTTGTAATGTGCATTAAGTTTTAATTTAAAAAAGCTCTGTCTATTTTTTGAAAGGCTCTTTAGCATTATATTCGTCAAGATTTTATGCAAATTTTTTTATTTAGAATAAGTACGTGCAATTATGTATGTTCAGTCAGTTTTTGCATTAAACAATTGTAAGTTATAAATAACTGTAAACTGCAAATAAAAATGGTAAAGAACCTTTTCATGAGTAAAATGCGCTGTTGTTAATTAAAATTGAATCAAAATTACGAATCTTGCCTAAAGCGGAAATAAAACACAAATATGCAAATAACTGGATTTAAATAAACAATTATGTGAAAGATTAATTGAGTCAAAAATTAAGGAACTTGGAACTTGACCGAACACCAAGAGCATCGTCAATAAAAACCTTTAAATAATAAATTATTCCTCCAAACACGAACGTATGATATTTTGATTTTCATCCACAAATAAATACGTGTGGGTTTCTCTTTTAAAATGTGTTCCAATATTTAGTAAACCTTTATTCAGTCTCGTCAAGCAAGTTAAAGATTAAAAATTTTTGAACTTTATGGAACATTTAGAACATCCTCAATAAAACCATGTAAGCAAAAATTTACTCCTTCAAATATATGGTTAAATTTAAATTCAAATTTAAATTAGAGATTTGAATGAAACTGTTTTTGTAATACCTTATCTCTACCCTTTCGAAAGAGCTCCAGGTAGTGAGAATGTAAAACATCTCCACATAATCCGGAATAAAGACAACACAGAAAATATCAAATCGGTTTAGTGACGTGAAGCACATGACCAAGCACGTGGATCTTTGTTGGAATTAATTCCTCAAGCCCCCAGTTATTTTCTGATCCTGATGGTTATTGCAACAACTCCTACAAGAATTTCCTGCATCGTTCATTGGATTTTAGTTTATCGTATATGAACTAGGAACATGAAACTTCGTGTAGGTATACAAGAATTGAGAAAATAAGAATATTATGACCTCAACTGTAAAACCGACCCACGTATGAAATAAACTTTTGCTTTAGTCAACAGCTCCACAGAGCAGTGATTTTATGCGCTGTGGCCGTAATACAATAAGAAGTAACTACTGGCTGAGACAGACAAGCTTTTACTACTTAAGAATCGTATTACGAAAATAATTTAGTTTCATCATACTTTATTCATTAAACTGTTTTCATTAACAAGTAATGTAAGTAATCACACTGATGTAAGATACCTTTTTTCATCTACAATCTTTAATACAAAATTGCAATGTTTTTTATAAACTAGATTAAGATTAACAACTACATTTTTATGACACATGCATATAAGGAAATTTTGGTAGCAGATAATAGAATTTTGCTGTAATATATAGAAATTTACCACATATAATTGGTAAAAATACCGTAAATTACCAACACTTTCCGGAAACGTTCAGAAATTTTCGGAAATTTTTAGACATTTTTTAATTGAATTTGGGGTAATTTATCTTCAGTTTTCGTAAACTGCCATTAATATTACCATAAATAATAAAAAAATTTCATAAATTTCCAGAAATGTATCAAAATGTTTAAAATCAAATTCTGGGTAATTTATGGTAAGTTGACATATTTACCTATAAAATTACCATAAATTACCGAAAAATTTCGATAAAACCCCGGAATTGTATAAACATTTTTAAACAGAATTTTGGGCAATTTATGGTAAGTTACTGTAAATTACCAAAAAAATTTCAATAATTTCCGCAAATTTATAAAAATGTTTAAAATTGATAATTGGGAAATTTATGGTAAGTTACTATATTTACCAGTAAAATTACCATAAATGGCCCGAAATTTCCATAGATTTTCGGAAATTTATAGACATGTTTTAATTAAATTTGGGGTCATTTATCTTCAGTTTTCGTAAACTGCCATGAATCTTACCATAAAATACAAAAAAATTTCATAAATTTCCAGAAATATATTAAAATGTTTAAAATTGAATTCTGGGTAATTTATGGTAAGAAGACATATTTACCTATAAAATTACCATAAATTACCGAACGTTTCGATAAAACCCCGGAATTGTATAAACATTTTTTAACAGAATTTTTAGCAATTTATGGTAAGTTACTGTACATTTCCAAAAAGTTTCATAAATTTCCGGAAATTGATGAAAATGTTTAAAATTGAATATTGGGAAATTTATGGTAAGTTACTATATTTACCAATAAAATTACTATAAATGACCCGAAATTTTTATAAATTTTCGGAAATTTATAGACATTATTAAATTAAATTTTGGGCAATTTATGGTAATTTATCATAAATTACCCTTAAAATTACTGTAGATTATTCATCCTTTATTCGAAATCTAATATAGCTCGAGCCCGGGCAGATGTGCAGAAGGAAATTTTACTCTTAGTAATGATTTTTTGGGTCGAGCAGAGCTGGACAATGGAATTTTATACTTGGTGGCCATTTCTGGGATTGCGGAGAGAATATTTTCGACTTCGTGGTGATTTTGGAGGATGGGGAAAGTTGTTCAAGGAGATTTTATACGTTCCAGTAATTTTTTGATCTGTTTGGAGCTATACAAGGAGATTTTACAATAAGGAGTAACTTTCGGGACTGGAAAGAGTTGGATAGGTCTTATTTTTGGGGTAGGGAGATCTGGACAGGGGGATTTGACAAGTAGATTTTACACTTAGGTGTGATTTTTGGGCTGAAGAGAGTTGGACAAGGCAATCAATTTTAGGATGGCCTATAGCGAGCTAAGACCTAAATCTAACTCAGAATTTAACTAAATAGTTTATTTGTTAAAAATAAGATATTTTAGCTTAATTATGATGAAGTCTTTTTGATTCTTATGGATTTTTACAAACTATAAATAATTCTCTAATAATTAATAATTATTAATAATTAACTATAAATTTTAGGATGGCCTAGAGCGAGCTAAGACCTAAATCTAACTCAGAATTTAATTAAATAGCTTATTTGTTAAAAATAAAATATTTTAGCTTAATTATGACGAAGTTTTCTCGATTTTTCTGGATTTTTACAAACTATAAATATTCAGCTCAAAAACGTTGGATTATGATTTTCAATCACCGAAGAGGTTTTTAGTTTAATTTAAATGTCTGAAAAAGCATTTTATTCTGTTAATTCAATTAAAAACTCTACATATAATGGGAAAACATCGGTCAAATTTTTAAAATAAAATGGTTTCTAAATTATTGTAATATTGCAGCTTCTCAAAAATTCAAGTATAGTAAAGGAAACTATTCTTTTCTTAACTTTTTACCCAAGGCTTTAATATTACCAGCGGATTCTATTCATAAACACTTGGCTATATTAAATAAGGTTATACGTATGCATATACTAATAAAGGTTCAGATTTTTCTGCGCCATCAATTCAGTCAATCCAAATTTCCAAGTAAGTAATTTTATTTTATCATAAAATTTATATTTGCATTTTGATGAACGTTCTTGATAAAAGTGAAAACTTTAATTGTGAATGTCTTTAAATATTATATAATAAAGATTTTCTTATCATTTTTCTGCTGCAATAAAATTTGCAAACTTTTCCACACCACGAAAGAATCTGAAAAATTTTGGGGTAATTTTTTTCAGTTTTTCGGAATTAAAACCAATTTTAAAAAACTTAAAATTATTTCGAAAGATATTTCAAAGCTTTAAAAGTTCTAAACAGATTTAAAAATAATTTAAAATTTCAAAAGAATTCAAATTGTTCCCAAAGACTTCCAAAGTTTTTAAAAAATTTCAAAACAAAATGTATATTTTAAGTGATTTATTATGTTTTTTAAATTAATTTTTAGAAAATATTTGAAAAGAAAATTTTAATACAATTTTAGGATCAATTTGAATTACTTTGAAAGACATTTAGGAATTTTAAAAGCTTTTAAGAAATTACAAATATTTTTAAACTTTGAAAGATTTATGAAAATGTATCAAAAATATTTTTTTTAAATTTTCATACGTGGAGAAGTCCTACATATCTTTCAAACGAAGGCAAAATTTTGATAAAATTTTATAAAATTCTAATCACAAATTCTAAACAGCAAAAAAAATGTCTTCAAAATTTTGTAGAAGCTTTTTCGATATATCTGAAATCTGTAAAAATCTTATTGAATTTTCCCGAAAAACTTAAAAAAATATATTCATATAACGTTGGACCATAAAAATAAAAAATTAAAAAGTAAATGGTTATTCAAAAAATAAATTTTTTAAAAATCCATCTCTTTTGGTAGAAGATTAATTTTTTTACAAAAATTGCAACTGGTTGTTTTCAAATTAAAATCTTTTTTGGTTGACGATTTAACTATTTAATTGAAAATTCGTCTTTTTAAATGAATTTGAATCTCTAAAATTCAAAATAAAGATAATTTCTACTTACAATACTAGATGGTCAATTTGTTGTAGAGCATTTGTTTTTTATAAAGGGAATCATTCTTCTTGGTAAAAATTTCATGTATTTGATTCATGATGTATTATTTTGTAGGAAATGCATATATTTGCTGAAAAATATTTCATCTTTTTCAGTTAAAAATACAACTTAGTATAAAATAATTTTTTTGGTTGATGATTTATTTATTTTAACGAAAATTAGTCTTTTTATGATTGAAATTAAAATTTTTAATTTAATGTGATTGTTTTACGCAATATTTAAAATAAAGTTTTGAATTTTGAATTTACCTATAGAAAAATATGCGCTCCTAAATGTTGCCATTGTTGGTATACAATTTTTTATTTTATTTTGAGTCTGCCAAATTTTCATTGAAATTTTAATTTTTCAAAGTAAGATATTGTAACACTTTTAAAGCACTTAAAGTTCAAAATTTCTCAATTTGAAAGGAATGTATGATGTAAAATATATGAATATAAAAGCAGACTTCACAATGACAGTGTTATTTCTTTTGAATTGTAAACTCTACTATCATATTTTTTAAATCAATAGTAATCTCTTTTGGTTAGAAATTCTAGTATTTCGTTAAATATTTCATTATTTTAAACATATTGCATTTTAATACATATTGAAAATTAACTTTTTCTGTTGAAAATGATTTATATAAAATTCATCTTTTTGTCTTAAAAATTCAACTATTTCTTTAGAGAATTCGCCTTTTTATCTTGAAAATTTACCAATTAGGTTGACATTTTTTCCTTCTCGACTTAATTGACTTGAATGTTAAGTCGTTGTTGAAATAGCAGCTATTACATTTTTTATGAAAAATTTATCTTTTTGGTAGAATTGAAGTATTATAAATTTAAAATAAAACTCTTTTTGGTTGAAATATTAACTATAAATTTTTTGTTTAAAATTTATCTTTTTTGATTTCACTTTTTTAATGAAAATACAACTATTTGGTTCCAAATTTATCTTTCCAAGTTGAAAATTCAACTGTTTAGTTGAAAATGCATTTTTGTAGATGAAAAATTCCACTATATTTTTGAAAATTTCAATATTTTATTAAAAATTCACCTGTTTTGTAAAAAAGTTTTTTTTTGTTAGACGTTTAACTGTTATTCACATTCGCATGTTTTGAAAAAAATCGTCCTTTACTATTGTCTATTTTGCTTGAAAGTTCAACTATTTTGTTGTGAATATAAATATTTGATCTAAAATTAATAAAATTATTATTCTTTGTTTTGTATCTGTAGAAACACTTTAAAAAAATAAAATTCAGCGAGGAATATTTAGTAAGATTTAAGTACATATTTCTATTAAAAATTTATCATACTAGTTAAAAATTTATATCCTTTGGTTAAGAATTCATATTTTTCGGTAAAAAATTTTATTTTTTGGTCGAACTTATAATTATTGTGTTAGAGAGTAATTTTTTTATTTTGAAAATTGAACTGTTTGAAAATTAGATTATTTGATTGATAATAATTTTTTTTTGTTGGAAATTAATCTTTTCAGGTTTAAAAGTTAACTTTTTTCTATAATATTCGATTTTTTGGCTTAAGAATTTAACTCTTTGGTTGAAAATTTACCTATTTTGGTAAAAATTAATATTTTTCGATGTAAAATCCTAAATGTCTCACGATGAATTTAATATGGTTCCTAGACATTAATTTTATTTAAATCAATTGTTTTATCTGTTTTCATGAAATTTCACCTTATTACAGACGAAAGAGTTTGAAGTATAATTTTTTATATTCCTTATGGTGTTTTATTTGGGTAAACTCTGTTTTGTTTATTTTATGTAGGATAAGTATTGAACATAATATATTTGTTCACCATGTTTTTAGAAATATTTAAAAAATAAATTAATTATTATTTATTTCTGTGTAGGATATATTCTGTTTTCAATATATTTCCTTTGAGAATTGGTGCTACTTATTTTGTAATAACTGTATTCTTTTTTTCATCTTGCTAAATATTAATAAATACAATAATAGTCCTCTTAGCTTAAATAAACGAATTGAAGCTTGCAATAATATTCAGTAAGGCCGAAATATTGCACACATGTCATGTTCTACAAATTTTGTTCTATTTCCTTTTTATCAAGTATATTAAGTTGCAATTTGCATGCTCGTTTACGTAGCTAACAAGTCAGGTAATAGGTACTCGGTAATTACGTTTTAAAGACGAATCTGCTTCCCGATTTCAATTACGTGCTGCGCTTCTTTAATACCTCATAAAAATTTCCATCCATTTGCCATATGTGCTTTCCCTGCAAGGGAATGCATTACATCCTTATTTAGCCTCGTCCGTATAGTAATATTGTCTCTCTTATTTAGAAATAATTTTTACATTCTCATCATGGAAGTTATTAGATTTGTGTTTGCCGTGTTTGTGTATTTGTGTGTGTGGATTTTTAGCATGTAGATTTTTAGTATGTTAGCACGGTAACTTTCGCAATATTCGGCAGATAGGATTGGCCTTTGGTATATTCTTTTAGTGCCTTAACCTAGCGGACACTGTTAAAAACTGTTCACTATCACTGTTACAGAACCATGTTCTGTCAGAGATCTGTAACAATTCTGGAACAGCGTTATATGGAAAATGAAAATTTTAAAGCAAACAATGCACGAAATGAAAAAAGTCAAGAAAACAAAAATGTGGCTCTTTTGAGAAACCTATAAGATTATCATAACAACTTTTTTAATTTCTTTGGGAAATCGAAAATTTACAATTGTATCCTAAAAATATCTAAAAATTTGTTATATATCACTTTTAAATAGGATGCGCAGCTTTTGTTTTATTCGAAAAAAAACTATATTAAAAATAAAAAAATTAGATTATGTGATTTTTCTTACTCACGAAAAATAACATTAACTGTACAAAAAATTAAAGGAGCGTTTTTTAAACCATCATAAACTTTTCAAAAACAACTTGATTTTGTTATAAAAATACAGTGCAAATAAAAAATAACTCTTTGGAAAAACGGCACAGGCTAGATAAACATTTTATTTAACAAAATTTTTGGCCTAAAGTATATTAACAAATTTTCATAGAATCACTGTACACCACGATGCGCATTTTTGGTTCATATCGTAAAAAATAACATTGAAAATAAACAGATTAAATTTATGAAAAAACGACACAAGTTGAAATAAAATGCTTGATCAAAATTGTTTTTACATTCTCATCATTTATGATTGAGAAATTATTATAATTGTCAAAAATTTAACACAACATTTTTTCAACATCTCCACGTTTCGAGACCCCCTGAATCCAAAAATGAAGTTTTTACGATGGCATTTGTCTGTCTTTCTGTCCGTAAACACGATAAATCTGGACAAAATGAATGGTTCAGATCGATTTTTGGCACACTTTTTTTTACGTCCTGAAGGTAAGGTCGGGTTCGTTAACCAATCATTTTGGATGAAAACTCAAAAAGCTATAGCATTTTCAAAAAGTTTGGAACCATGTATTTTTATATTTAAAATTTTTATCTACGGACATTCGTAGTGCTCAGAAGGCCAAATAATTTATCCTGCTGCCTTTTTTTGATAAAAAGAACATTCTCAGAGTTATAGTATTTTCAAAATTTTATAATTCAATCAAAAATAAAAATATTAAGTCAAGCAACGCAAGATATGAAAAAAATTCAATAGAAGAAAACCATTGCGTTTTGAAAGTCCTTCAAGATTATCATAATAACTTTTTGGATTTTCTTGGAAAATCAAAAATTCAATTTTTTTTCAGCGCATGCATGCAGGATACGAATAAAGATGAATTAAAAAAATTTTGATCCCAAAAAATATCTACAAATTCGTAAATAATTACTTCTTGACATAACGCATATTTTTTTTATTCGTGGAAAATAACATTGAAAATAAAAAGAAATACATATTTGTGGAAAAACGATAGCAGTTACAAAAAAAATGATTCAAGAAAAAAAGAGATACAAATTTGTTATAATTTATTACATTCTCAATATTTATGATTGAGAAAGTATTAAAATGTTCAAACGAATTATAGCGATTGAAAAATCCTACCAAATGCCTCTTATCCATTTTCCAATAGGACTCGTAATTTTGTTTTTATTTGTCGTAATTAATATAAAAAATCGAAAATTCCAATCTTGCGCCAAAAGACGCGAGATACGTAAAAAATTTAATAGAAGACTTAGGATATTTTGCTTTATCCATAAAAAATAATATGAAAACCAAAATCCTAATCTTAGAATAAAAATGCGAGATAGAGAAAAATGTCTGCAAAAAGGATTGCAGCTTTTTATTTAATTTAAGGTAGTTCAGAAAATATACATTTACAAATGTCTGTCCAAAAAAAACGAGGTTCTGGTGGTTCGGAACCCACCTTAAGCTGTAGGTACCTCCATCGCGTACTTGACTGCAACGCAGTCAGTCAATAATGGGGTAAAAACCAGGCTTTGTCTGAAATGTCGGGGGCACACTGCTCTCATCAGATCACTTGATTGCATTATAAAAATGCGTCCGAGACTCATAATATATACCGGGACAGCCCCGTGCAAACTATCCAAAAATAAAATAAAATAAACCAAAATCTAAATCTAACCAAATACGCCTTCCACATGTTGAGCAACAACCATCTTAGGTCTGTGACAATATTTATTAATAATAAGAGATTTCAATACGAAGTAAAATAAAGACCAACTGAAAGTCCTGGACTTTCTAGAAAGTTTTGGAGAAACTAACAAAAAATATATCTTTCAAAAATGCAAGCCCCACAAAAAATCAATTTTCTTAATTATAAAAGTAGATAATTCAGATGAATAGGTAATAGATTTTTCTCTTTTGCTTGATCTGTAAATATTCGTGAAACAATAAACAATTTCGGTTTTTAATAGTATTCTTTTAAAAGACATTTTTTCATATGATTGGAATTATTTATTATTAAAATTGAATTATTTATTAGGGTATAATGTCTTATTTGTAGTATCAATTTTATAGCTGCTATATTCGACTCATGATTAAAATTCAAAACGTGTATATTATTACATAAAAAATGAAAAAACAATCTTTTATTCATATTAGACCAATTCCATTTCAAATCAGGCAGAGGTCCAGCTTAGGGTGTCAGAATGACTTAGTATTTGAATATATCATTCAATGGTGAAAATAAAGGAAGACGAATTTCACAGTTAGATAAAATTTTTTTTATTTGAGACGATCATTCAAAGATTACATGCAATTTCCCAAAAATTTACGGAATTTTTTTCAAATTGCAGTATTTTCCAAACGAGCGTCGGCATTCAAGATTCTCTTTTTTAATCTACGTGAAAATTCTTGTTCTTTAGTTGATGAATAAAAATTAAAATAATTTAAATTTAAATTAAAATAATTTATCAGAAATAGGTGAATATATAAGTAGAACATATAATAGGTACAAAATATATTCAAAGTTTCATTCTTAGTGATCCACTGCTTCAAATTGAGAAAATTTTTTTGTGAAAATCGAATTTTCACTTTTTCATCGGGAACAACAAAAGGTACTAAAAATGTTTATTTTAAAACTTACACCTAAGAAAGTTCTAAGAAAGAAACACCTCTTATCTTTTTGATATAATTATCCGACATATCGTAAATATGCATATTTTGATCTCTTGCACTCTTTACAAGAAATAGTTCAAAATTACATTTTTTTAAATGTGCTAAAAAAATAGAGGTAAAAATAAAAAGGTGGGTTTCTCGAAAAAATTAATTTAATTTTTTTCATCAAACCTATGTAAAAGTAGGTGCTAAAATAAAAGAGGCATCCTGTTAGCGTTATTTGTGGACTAAAATATTCTTTAGAGCGGCACATTTTTTGATTTACACATACATGCAATACCCTCGTTCATCCCCCGTTTACAGACATCGAAAAAGGTGGATTCATCGTGGGTTCAGGCGATGAGCCTAATCTTAAACATCGGTGAGCAATATCTCAAACATTGGTGAGGAAAATACTTTCACCGGCGAGCAAAATGCTCTCGACCTTCACTACTAGCTAGAGTCATAAACGCTTCATATGTTAACGTCGTGTTGCGGTAGTCAGTTTATATTTAATGTTTGTAAATGGTAAGTAGTCGTAGGTTCTCCATTTTAATTTGTAAAGAAAAATTTTATTCAGTAAGGCCCCATATGGCCTTTCGTATCGAAATTTACTATTTTTTAATATCATTTTTTCTCGCAAACAGTGAAATATATCGCAAATGAGCAAGATCTGTTTCTTTTACCTTTCGTTGTTTCCGATAAAAATTCGTAAACTCGATTTTTTAAAAATAACATTTTTTGAATGTGACCAAAAAGAAAACTCTGGACATATACCGTATATATTAACTGGCGGCATTTTGTCATTTTTTAGAAAAACTAATTGTATTTTTTGAGAGTTGGCAGGTAATCTTCCAGTGATTGTAAAAGACTAATGAAAAATGTTGTGGTCAAACTGAATAATATGTGTTACTTTATTTAAACTCTAGATTGATATATCCAAATAAGAAGTTATTCTGACAACATGAGCTATAGAATTTTCTTAAGATTTAGCCATGATTGAAACTAATAATTCACAGTGAAAACAAAGTGTTAATCTAACGCTAATTTTAGGGTACAATATACATGCAACCAAAATTAGTCTTGGTAGTGTGAATAGTACCACTTCAGAAAAAATCGTTTCCCGCAGGTACGAAACGTCACCTACTGGCAATTATTTTTTACATTTTTGCGGAAAAAACAATCGACGAGTTTCGTACCCCAACTACGAGCGAGATGGAACACCATCTTGAAAATACCTGCAACAAAATTTATCCCAGATTTTTAACTGTGTTATTAAGATTACATTAGGAGACAGCAAAATATAGCACAAATATATTTTTTATTTATTTATTAATTTTTTAAACAATTAGTTATTTTAGTGTTTTCTCAGAACATAATAAAAATATTTTATTCACAAAAGAATAACAAAAGAACTCATTTCGCAAAAACTATTATTTTATTTATTACTTATTAATAATATTATCAGTTAGTAATTTTATTAAATATCATTTTTGCATAATAAATTTCTTATTTTTGCGATATAAATGAAGAAGTTACTTCTATATAAATAATAAAAATTCTATTTTGATTAAATATACGAAAATGTTCGATTTTAAGCAGTGAGTAGAAAATATTTTGATATCCGTATAAGATAGCATGACTATTTCTACACTTTTTACAAGACAAATTGTTTCTGAGTATATAAAAATGTAAGGCAAGTAATAAAATATTATTATTTTCATGAGAAATGAGTTGAGATATTTCCATTAAATCATTTATAATTATGGTGGTATAAAAGGGGATGATTGTATATACCGGCCAGCATGGTTTGGTTTATCCTGGCTCCGAATAGTTCCCCGATAATTTTCTACTCGATTTAATTTTTAAAAGATTCATAAAATAAGAACAACAGAAAATCCTTTAAAAAAGACAAAAATACAAATAGGTGAGCTCATACTAAAACAGCATCTTTTTACAATTACAATTCTTAAATGCTTTAGTACCCTAATATCGAAATTAGAATTCGATTTTTTTCTATACTCTTGTTGCAATAAGAAATAAGTAGGCAGTGAGCATGATAAATCAAATTTACAAAGTGAAGAATGCTGTATTTCGTTCATTATACGGTCGCCGCGCATGCCGTGAATTTCAATTATCTTCAAAATCTCACCCTCAGAAGCATATTTTAAATTTCTTGTCATCCGCAAATTTGCCAAGTTTTTTTTCCAGGTGCAAATTTACATGTTCTGGCTGAAGTTTTTAATTATGTGGATATTCTTTTTATTATCTGCATTATTCGTATGCACCTCCGTGGGTCCCTTTTTTTCTTTCGTTCAACCTAAAAGTTCAAAGCTCCTGTCATAAATCTTAATTTGATCAAATTGAAAGAAACTCGTGAAACAAGGCGATACTTATTTTTTATAAACGAGAACAAATTAAATCATTTTTAAACTTTTTTTTGGTAAAAAGTTATCATAATAGATAATAAAAGTGGTGTTCAAAATCAAACAAATAACATTTCAAATATATAATAAACAAATTTTCTATTGATTTTATTTACAAACGATACGGTGAATTAATTTTATTTAAAGAAAACATTTCTATCGACCCAGAGTCGGTAACAGAATCTACGAGTGGCGAAAAATGTAACTGAAACTTTTCTCTTTTATCCATTGAAGGTATGACTTTTTGTTCATAGACAGATGTTGTAGATGGCCAACAGTGCCTAAGGGCTAAAATTGTAAGCGATTAGAAAATTTCTCGCTTTTGAAATATTCAATTTTTTCTCCTTAAAATTTAAAGTGTTAAAAATAATGATTTATTATTACAACTTTTATTGTAAGCTGCTTGTGTTTATTTAAAAAAGTAAAAAATTTGTGACAATAAATGTAATTATATTATTTATTTAAATATTTTGAACAAAGCAAACATTTTGAAACCATTATACATGAAAAATAGTTTAAAAATGAAAAAAATGCCGGACTTCATGTTTCTCACGATTATTATTGAAATACATATTTTTGTAAATTCCATTAATTAAAATACCTAGAAAAATAACTTAACAATGTATCAAACAATTATAAAAACTTTTTGAAGAATAATGATGAAAACTCACACATTTTGACGATACTACTGCAGAAGCGAATTTAATAAGAAAATTATATATAAAATAAATAACTATACCAAACATAATAAATAAATGTATTAGGGTAAGAGCTTCAATTCTTGGCACCCCCCTCCCTCACATTCTTGGCACCCTTCTCTTACTGCATAGATAACCCTTTTGTTTAGCATGTTTTGTCTTAATTAATCTAATTCTACTACCATTTTTACATAAAATGCATATGTTAATTATTCAGTGCAATTAAGTATGTATCCAAAATAAAAGAAATTCACTTGGCTTTTTGGCATGCGAATAATAGGGCTAAGCTGATTCTGAATATTTTTTCTAAATAATACATTGATTTATTTCAGCTTTATTATTTTCAAAGTTTTTCCATTTCTTGATAAATTATTTAACTATTATTTTTTTTGAATAAAGACACTTTAAAAAAAGTTATTTATATAACTGTGAAGAACAATAAGACCAGGAGTTTTATTCAAATTTTTTAATTTTTCATTTATTAATTTTTAACTTATTCAATTTTTTATCAATAGTTTATTTACTTTCCGACTTTGTCTTTGAAATACTGTTTAAGAATATAGTAGTATTTGAATAATTGTGAGTGAGACAAGGACCAGGACATTTTTTAATTCACAAGTCATGTTTTTAACTTATTCAGTTTTTTAATTTAGAAAATTTTTTGCTAAATTATTCTGTTCTTTTTATTTTTAATTGTTTCCTGAAGAGTTTTAAAAATTTTCCAATTAAAAGTCTTAGGATATTTTTTTAACTCGTTAGTTTTTTAATTCAGAAACTTTTTTTGTTATTGTTCATTTAATGTTAAAGAAGATAAAAACCAGGAGCGTTTTTAAATTTTCAATTTTTAAGTTTTCTATCTTTTCAACCTTTTTGTTTTTAGATCAAACGATTATTTTATTTGCAAATATATATTTTTGCTTACATAATTCCATTTCAAAGGATCCATAAAACTGAGACTCGTTTCATATTTTTAACTTTTTTGGGTATTTTGAGTGTTTTTCACTTTTGGCCGTATTATGACCGAGGTTCGGTGAGCGTAGAGCAAATATTGTTGATGAGCCCAGCGAAGCACATTTTTTCACGTAAGTGAAGTAATCATTCAAATTTCGATTGAGGCCTCCGAATCGTCATTATTTAGCTGAAGTCTAAGCAAATTTTCTATCTAGAATTTATTAAGGAATTCTGCTTGCAAAAATAATCGACTTCAAAGCATACATACATCCACTGAAAAAAATGGTTAGTTGAGGCAACTATTTGGTTAGTAAGATTTGGTACTGCTATTTTATTAGTTGATACTAGTTTTTTATTAGTTCGTGCTACAACTTTATTAGTTGCACTGCCTATTCAGTTAGCGCCAGCAACTATGTAAATCGTTTTCCCAACTAACAAAATAGCAGTACCATATCTGACAAACTAAATAGTTCGCCCAACTAACCTTTTTTTCAGTGCCGGGCATACATCCAGGATATCCGGGTAGCCAACATATAAATATTCAACTTTGAGTAGACTATTAGTTTTCTATAAACTTATTTCATTTACGCACGTAAATTGCGTTTAGTAAAAATATAAGTATTAGCAATTTCATTAATTATTGATTAATAAATAATTATTCGTTACATTCTGTGTGCGTTATTTGTTCTGTGTAGTTTATAGTGTTTTGTGCCTTCGGCAATTAGTTTTCATTTTTGTTTATTGGAATTAATGACAAGAAAACGATTTCAATTAAATATACAGTCGAAGCTATCAATAAGACCGCTACGAATAGAGCTTCACGAGAGTTCGAGAGAACTCTCGATATCGTCACGTCTCGAAGTCGAGAGTCGAGGGGATATCAAGACGAGAGTCATATGAAAATCTCGATCACGATATTGAGAGAGGGCTGGGGGAGATGTCGATTTCGGCGAGAGTTCTCGAAACTTTTTTACGTTTTTACTTGACAATACATCTATTACGAACTATTTGGATTAGTGCACGATTCTTCTGCATGTTTTTCAACTATAGCGCTGAACTACAGATCGTTTGCTTCGTTCAGTTTTGAAAACAGTTCGCCGTATGCGAAATGATTAATAGAATACAATTTACTATTTAATGTGTGATGAATATAATAATCTCATATAGCTCCTTCCTTATTCCATCTCTCTCTCTCTCTCTCTCTCTCTCTCTCTCTCTTGCGCGCGCGCGCATACTATAGATTCCCAAATAAAGGAGAGAAGAAGTACAATAAGACGAATGTAACAAAATTGTTATCTAGAAACCCGATATTTAAGGGTTTATTATTGATTTGCACCTAAATTGTTTATTTCTGCTTGTATAGTATAAACTATAATTTTGCAAAGTATAATTATTCAGAGAATCGATACAATAATATTCATAACACACTGAAAAAATCGAGAAAAAAATAGAGATTTTCGAGAGTCTCGATTTGAGTTTCTTGCTTCGAGATCGAGACGAGAGTCTAATTTTCAACTTCTCAAGAGATCGAGATCAAGAGTTGACTACATTCTCGTATCCTCTCGCTCTCGTGAAGCTCTAGCTACGAATAAGACCACTTCCCCTCATCTTTGCCAGAGTTCATCCAGACGCTTCCCCCACTCTCACGCTGACATCGAAATTCCGGTCAGCCGCTACCAATAGTGCCGCCGAAGAAATCGTAATTTTTATGGTTTTGAGGAGTTTTTTTGTATTATCCAAACAAATCAAATATTAATTTGATAATATTAGCTAGACACTCAAGTAAAACATCTAGAAATTTAGTTAAATCAACTATATTTTCTCAGAAGACGAAATGCAGCAAAGCGTCTTGTTGAGACTCTTGTCTTGTTGAAGTATTTATTGCAGTGTAGGATAGTTTTAATCACTTATATTTATAATGTAAAATATTGCAATTGTTGTACACATACTCACCAAATTTAAATCTTCATACAGCTTCAGATAAATCACAAGAATTGAAGATAATTGAAAAAGATAAATATTTTTTTCTAGAAATTTTAGTTCTGCGAATCTTAACTCTTTCCTCTTCCAGATTTAAACTGATATATGTACCTTTAAATCCAATTTTTCATAAACACGTGGACGATCAGAACGTAAGCATAACAGTGGCGGAGCATTTTTGACATTGCGCATATTATACACAAGAATGATATTTTATAATGTCGAAAAACATTATAAAATATGAAAATATCACAATTATTATATGATTTATTTGGATAATACAAACAAAACTATCCAGACCAGAATTTCGAAGTCAGCCTGAGAGTGGGGGAAGCGTCTCGATGATCTCGCGCAAGGATGAGGGGAAGTGGTCTTATTCGTAGCGGTCTTATTGATAGCTTCGACTGTATATCTAAATATTCGTAGAAAAGGTAGGTGTTTAACTAGGTACTCCGGATGTGTAACAATATGGCTAAAGTTGAGTGTGCACACAAGAGTTAAAATCTTTTTTCTCAAACTTCTCATTAGTGCGCACTCTCATTAGTGTGTGACTGAGCACCTTTTTCTTAACATTAGCACGTTTTTAGTTAACTAACACAAAATTTACGGCTTTGGTAAAGTACATTATTGCATTACACTGGTACCTGGATATAAGCAACCTTATATTATGCTATTCCTAGAATTGCTGGCCTCGTGTGGCTCCGGAATATACTCATCTGCGGAGCAAGAAAGGCGGTGCTCGCCAGCTAGTTACCCATGCGTGAAACACCAGCAGCGCAGAACAAAGAGACAGTGCGCGGGTACTAATAAGCACATATCTTGTGGAATATTAGAAAATGGTTCACACGCCACTGACTGTTTACGTTTAGATGTCTGGAGATATACTCGACGCAATATCTGAAGCCTTGAGTATCTCTAGGCCCCAGTGTATTCTTATCCTTCAATTGCATTAGGAACCTCGAAATCAAAATCGGTATGATAAACTTGTTCGATGGTAAACATTTAAAGCATTTTAGGCTTCATTTTAAAGTTGAATCACGTGCTTTGATTACACTAACAACAGAGAAAGTTTTGTCCACGAATTAAATTTAAAACAGTACTATATTTTTTAAATAATAGAATTGAATAAATGACCCTAACTTTCTTACTGTTTAAAAAAAATGCATTAACATTATAGGTCAGTCGATTCGTCTCGAGTCAAGCAATCTTTTGTATTCCTGCATTAGCTTATTATTATTTTAATGAAAAAAATTTGATTAAAACAACCCCTTTCTAAAATATTATAAAGTACTATAAAATTAATTAATATTTTTAGACATCCTTCGGTTAGGTTTTGGATATTTGTAGAGAAAGTAAATCCTTAATATTTGATCAAATTAGACATTTTTTAGAACGTTCAATTAAAGTATTCAACAAATAAAGAATTCATCCAAATTGTTACCATTTTGACTTGAAAATGCAATATTATTATTTTATTTTAGAGATGACTCCTGCAATCCAGCGACTTGGATGCTAGTTTTAGTCATGGGTTGGATCTTATTGATCACGGTGCCAGTATGGTCTCACTCCCAGGCGCGATCCCACTACTGCCCTGTTCTGTGTTATATTTTAAATTTAATATTAATAAAATTGCACTATTTAAACATAACAAAATCTCAAACAGGGAAACCAAAACAGATGAAATTACAAAAATATATATAGGTTAAAAGGGGGTATTTTCGGCACCCTTCTAGTAAACGACACTTTGCAATAGGGTGACTGAAAAACGCTTCTTTCTTTTAGAGGGCAACGATCGGGTAGTTTTCAGGTGCTCGTGGGGGTGTTTTAGGGGTGGCAAACCCATATGTCTGATACATGAAATTCTTAATTGGATAATTCTTTACAGGCCCCCATACTTTCCCAACACATCTTTTTGATTCCTAAACAATTATTCTAAAAAATCAAAAAAGTATTTTTTCCCGTGCATTTTACATAAGAAACTTCAACTCAAAACCGGCACCTGTTAAAATCAAAATAAAAAATTAGGGAATATCTTTTTTTGGATTTGGAATAAAATGGGGGAGATCGTTGCCCTGTAGCATGCAAAAAAATTTTGCCATGTATTTTTGGACCACCCTACTGTGCAATGAAAATGCTTTTATTAAAATTTCAGAGATATAAAATAAATACTTGTATTATAATAAATAGTGTAACTATCCATGTAATTCGTATTTTAATATTTATTTAGTACAAAATTACTGGATTTACTTTAATTAAATTATAATTTTGTTGCCACCTACAAAAGGACATGTTGACGCTATAAAAATTAGTCATGCCGTTAAATTGAAAGTCTTAGTTAGAAAAATTTTTGTGGTCCTTTCAGAGGTTAGATGATTATGTTTTGAAATATAGTTAAATAAATATAAGTCTCAAATATGAGTAGATATTTTTATTTATTTAATACTGATTATGATCCTCTACAAAATGTTTACTTCATTTTTAAATATTTCTGTTCCTATTGACTTAAATTTAATATAATAACACCCCAAAGGTCATTAGCGTTAGGTGTCCCAGCCTTAACATATTTTTTTGTAAATCGGATCACTTCGGATATTGTTCGGATATTGCTTAAAAAATAGTTGTCGAGTAA
>JAAAKG020013035.1:0-20854 GCA_010014905.2 Druon quercuslanigerum | reverse complement strand
AAAAGTTTCAGATTTATAAAAAAGTTTTCTTGTATCGCTGTAAGAATAGGGTTTTCTAAATGGATACCTTCACTTCGGACAAAGTTGTTGAAACTAATTTAGATTAAATTCAAAATTCAAATTGGACTAAAATGTCATTAAAGTAATAAATATGTCACAGGCAAAGTATATAATCTAGTTATTATAAATAATGCCTAGCCATTTCAGGTAAAGCATGTAATTGAATATTTATTATATGCATACTATATAACGCATTATATATATATATATGTTTTGGAAGAAGATAGGTACATTATATGTATATTTGGACTTTGAATATAATGAATGCATGAATATTAAAAAAAGCCTTGTATCATAAAAAAACCACGAATAGTATCATCAATTTTTAATTTACAATTTTTATCTTATATTGAAGTTTTAAAAATATAAGTTTATTAAATTTTAAACAGATTCGTGACAGGCAATTTCTTAAATTTTATTTTTACCATTTATTATTTAATAAAACTTATTTTAAATTCCAGAAGTGCCATTTTTTAAGAGTTTCAGATTTATAAAAAAGTTTTCTTGTTTCTAAATGGTTTCTAAATGGATGCCTTTACTTCGGACAAAGTTGTTGAAACTAATTTAGATTAAATTCAAAATTCAAATTGGATTAAAAATTCATTGGAATAATATATATAAAACTATTTGTCATAATGACAACCGCAGGATTTCGCCGGGAGCGGGTGCTAATCTGAAAATTTGCAAATTTGCACCCGATCCCAGCGAAATCGCGGTAAAATTTCAGCCATAACCACGTCTCACTACCGTGAGATATATATATGTTACAGGCAAAGTATATAATCTAGTTATTATATATAATCCTAGGCATTTTTTATAATGCAGACATTATATATAATGCCTGTCCATTTTAGATAAATCATGTAATAGAATAATTTTTATATGCATATTATATAACGCATTCTATATATTGCCTAGGCATTATATATAATTTTTGGAAGGAGATAGGTACAGTATATGTATAATCTTGACTTTGAAAATAATGACACATTTAAGGAAGGGCCTGAAAAATTTCCGAACTCTTATAGAATTCAACAAAGGTTTACTCGCTATTTATAAAAACATGGCATATTGAAATGATATCTTGATTGACAGTAAACTTTTTCTTACGCATAAAAACATATTGGTTAGAAATGTGGTTTTGCATGAATATTATAAAAAACCTTGTATCATAAAAAAAATCATGAATAGTATCATCAATTTTCAATTTACAATTTTTATCATACGTTGACGTTTTTTAAAATATAAATATATAATATTATATTACATAATTATTATATATAATATCCCTGGGCATTATTTATAATCCAAGCATTATATATAATACCTGGCCATTTCAGGTAAAGCATGTAATTGAACAATTATGATATGCATACTATATAACGCATTATATATAATCCCTAGGCATTATATATAATGTTTAGAAGAAAATAGGTACAGTATATGTGTAATCTTCACTTTAAATGTAATGAAAGCATGAATATAAAAAAAACCTTGTATGATAAAAAAATCATGAACAGTATCATCAATTTTTCATTAAAAATTTGTATCTTATATTGACGATTTTAAAAATATAATTTTAATAAATTTCAAACAGATTCGTGACAAGCAATTTCTTAAAATTTGTTTTATCACCATTTATTACATAATAAAAGGGTTTTAAATTCCAGAAGTGCTATTTTTTATGAGTTTCAGATTTATAAAAAAGTTGTCTTGTATCACTGTAAGAATAGGGTTTTCTAAATGGATACTTGTACTTCGGACAAAGTTTTGGAAACTAATTTAGATTATATTCAAAATTTAAATTAGACTAAAATTTAATTGTATATAATCTAGATATTATATATAATCCCTAGGCATTATTTATAATCCAGACATTATATATAATGCCTGGCCATTTCAGGTAAAGCATGTAATTGAATAATTATTATATGCATACTATATAACGCATTCTATATAATGTTTGGAAAAAGATAGGTGACTTTTAATATAATAAATGCATGAATATTAAAAAAACCTTGTATCATAAAAAAAATCATGAATAGTATCATCAATTTTTAATTTACAATATTTATCTTATGTTGGCGTTTTTTAAAATATAAGTTTATTAAATTTTAAACAGATTCGTGACAGGTAATTTTTAAAAATTTATTTGTTAACATTTATTATTCAATAAAAGTTTTTTTAATTTCAGAAGTGCCATTTTTTAAGAGATTCAGATTAATAAAAAAGTTGTCTTGTATCACTGTAAGAACTAAAATTTCATTGGAATATATATATATATATATATAAGTGTCCCAGGCAAAGTATATAATGCCTAGCCAATTCAGGTAAAGCATGTAATTTAATAATTATTATAAGCATACTATATAACGCAGTCTACACATACCCTAGGCATTATATATAATGTTTAAAAGAAGATAGGTACAGTATATGTGTATTTATTATTATTTAAAATTTTTTTTTTAATTCAAGAAGTGTCAAAAGTACAGCAAGTTCAAATCTAATATTTTTCTTCACAATTAGCCATACAATACGAAATAAAACTTATTTTTTAAATATCACACAGAAGGTTTTGATGATTCTGAATAAAACCTTATAAGTAAAAAATTTATTTATTTCAGTTTTTGCCACTAATTATGATTAATTTGCAATATTTTAAATATAATGGTTTATAATTATATTTTCTATTGATAATTAGATTTTTGGATAAATTGCTTATTTAAATTACGAATTTTTTAACTTATTAACAAATTCTCATTTAGATCAAATTTTTATTCACTTTTAAATTAGTGTCAGGTAATAATGGATGCAGTTTAACAAAATTATTATTCTATACAACAAACTTCTTTATTTATGCTAGATAGTTGTGGTTTTTTTTTAAATTTTAAACTTTTAGTCCATTTTTCACATTTGCATTAATTATTACCTCACTTTAAGAACAAAATGGACTCTAAATTTGGAATTTCAGAAAAGCATTGCTAGCATTGCCATAGGAAAATATAGTTATAAACAATAATAATTGTTATAAAACATAAACGATATGTTGAATATTTCAGGGAAAAACCATAACTTTGTAGCATTATTCAAAGACTATTAGGATTATTAAAAATAATACCAAATTGTTTAATCAATTATTTTTATCAACTTGATTTGTTTATTACCCCAATTTCACTGAAAGTTAAAAATAAGTTAAATAATTCGGAAAACCACGATTTCCCAAATCTATTCTAAGTGAAAATTCCTAAAAAAATGCATTGTTTAAATAATTGATATCAACATCAAAGTATTACTAGAAGGTGGTATTTTATGTATATTAGAAACTGATATTTTTGATATTTAAAACATCAGCATTTTTAATTATTTCTCAAAAACTAAGAGAGATGCCATTTTGATATTATAAGAGCTTTTAAGGCACATTTTAAACTATCTTTTACTAAAATTTGTAAGATAATTAAAAGTAGATTCTTTTCAAAACCGAATTTAAGTTTTTTTTTTTTAATTCAAAAAATATATTAACAGTTTTGTTCAACAAATACTTTGTTTTTAATGCGTCTTATTATTATGCTCTGCCTTTGTATATTCCCTATACTTGTGCACGAACTTTTTAAAACTAAAGGTCAAAGCATCGACAGCAGTAATCTGGTGATTGTGAATTCTCTTTTGTTAAAGCTCCTTTTCAATTTTTCAATTTTCGATTGAAAGTTCTATAATTTTGATGATTTACTTTAGCAATTTCGTCAACTTGGAAGATTTAGTATTGCAAACTTGACTTTTTATTTTTAAAATCTTCAGAACTAGGGAATTTTGGTTATTTATATTTATTTTTTTCAGCTGTAAAGTCGACGTTAAATAATTATTTAAAAAATTCTTTTCCAAAGTTATACTTCAGTAGAATTTGTTTAAATATTTCCAAACAGATTACCAATAAAGGTACTATATATAGTTAAACAATGCATGCGGAATCGCATCATAATTTTACGTCATTTCTAGTTAAATTACGTTGTAGAACACGTTTATGCCTTGGTTGATACAAGTTATTGTTATTATTGCCGTTCTGCTTAAGTAAGCGTGGGTGCGAATGACTAGATGGATTTCTGTTTCACTTGGAGGTAATTATGCTAAAACAATTAAAGTTAATCCGCTCAAGAAGCTCAACTTTCAAGAATAATTTTTTTACTCAGCTCTATTCATTTCGTAGATAAATTTGAAGCTCAATTTTCAATTAAATATATACGTATTTTTTTTATCCATTTTACACTAAAACAAATTAGTCAATATAGACGCATTGGCTCTCCCCTACTCTTCCTACATTTTCCTACTTCCCCTGCTCTCTCTACTACACCTTAAACTTTTTTGTCATATATTTCCTCCTGTCCTTGCTTCCTTACACATTTCCACTCACTTCCTGTACCGCCCTCATTACCCATCACTTTCGCTAGTTTCGCTCCTATCACTTCTACTAGGTCCCCTCCCTTCCTTTCCACTTATTCACCACCTCTTCTCCTACTTCCTCTCCAAACACTTCAACCTTTTCTTTCCCTCTCTCCTCAAACTTCTTCCTCATCTCTTTCGTGATCTACTCACTTTCTCCTATATTTCCCTTCACTTCCTGTACCTTCCTTTTCAAAGTTCTTCAAAATCACATTCCTCCCCCCTTCATTAACTTATCACTTCAATCTTTTCCTCGCTTCTAACTTTAACTACGTCCCCTCCACACTTCAACCTTCGCTTCACGTCCTTTCCCAAACTTCTTCATCTACTTCCTCCTATCTTTACTTCCTCTCATGTTACCCATCACTTCCTCTACCCTCTCATAATCCATTACTTCCGATAGTTCCGCTCCCATAACTTCCACAACGTCTCCTTACCTCATTTCTATCATTTCCCAACACTTCTACCACTTTTCTGCCAAACACTTCGAACTTCGCTTCACCTCTTCATCTAGTTCCTCCTCTCCTTACTTCTTCTTACATTTCCCCTTAATTCCTCTACAACCCCCAACTATCAATTCCACTTGTTCCTCTCCCCTTACTTTAAATAAATCCCCTACCCTCATTTTTCTTTTTTTCCCACCACTTCTCCCACTTAAACTCCCAACACTTCGACCTTCGCTTCACCTTCATTGTCAAATTTCTTCATCTATTTCCTCCTATCTTTACTTCCTCTCACTTTTCCCATCACTTCCTCTACCCTCTCAATATGCATCACTTCCGCTAGTTCCGCTCACATCACATACACTACATACCTTCTTCTTATTTCCCATTATTTGCCCACATTTCCCACCACTTCTCCTGCTTCAACTCCCAACACTTCAAACTTAGCTTTACTTCCTTTCACCAAACTTCTTCAACTACATCCTCCTATCTTTACTTCCTCTCACATTACCCATCACTTTTTCTACCCTCTCATTATCCATTACTTCCGATAGTTCCACTCCCATAAATTCCACTGACCTTCTTTTGACCTTTAGTTTAGGACACTAAAAGAGTGTACCAAAGGGCAATCTCTTAGATTAATTTTTTTAAAAGTTATCGTGGAAACAGTCCCTCATTTCCATCATTTCCCAATAATTGTCCCACTTTTCTGCCCAACACTTCGAACTTCGCTTTACCTCCTGACCTTGTTCCTCCTCTCCTTACTTCCTCTCACATTTCCCCTTAATTTATCTACAAACCCTCACTATAAATTCCACTTGTTTATCTCCCCTCACTTTAAATAAATCCCTTCCCCTCATTTTCCCTCATTTTCCACCACTTCTCCTACTTAAACTCCCAACACTTCGACTTTCGCTTCATCTTTCTTCCCAAACTTCTTCATCTATTTCCTCCTATCTTTACTTCCTCTCACATTTCCCATCACTTCCTCCACCCTCTCATTATCCATCACTTCACTAGTTCCGCTCACATCACATACACTACATAACTTTTTCTTATTTTTCCTGATTTGCCTACATTTCCCACCACTTCTCCTACTTCAACTCCCAACACTCCAACCTTCGTTTCACGTCCTTTCCCCAACTTCTTTATCTACTTCCACCTATCTTTACTTCCTCTTACATTACCAATCACTTCCTCTACCCTCTCATTATCCATTACCCCCGATAGTTCCGCTCTCATAACTTCCACTACGTTTCCTTCCCTTATTTCCATCATTTCCCAACACTTCTCCCACTTTTCTGCCCAACACTTCGAACTTCGCTTCACCTCCTCATCTAGTTCCTCCTCTCCTTACTTTCTCTCACATTTCCCCTTAATTCCTCTACAACCCCCAACTATCAATTCCATTTTTTCTTTTCCCCTCACTTTAAATAAATACCCTTCCCTCACACTTCGACCTTCGCTTCACCTTCCTTCCCAAACGTCTTCTTCTATTTCCTATTATCTTTGCTTCCTTTCACATTTTTCATCACTTCCTCTAGCCTCTCATTATGCATCACTTCCGCTAGTTCCGCTCACATCACATACAATACATACCTTCTTCTTATTTCCCCTCAATTGCTCAAATTTCCCACCACATCTCCTAATTCAACTCCCAACACTTCAACCTTCGCTTCACCTCCTTTTCCAAACTTCTTCCTCATTTACTTCCTCCTCTCATTACTTCCCCCCACATTTTCCATCACTTCTACTATCCCCCTCAATACCCATGACTTCCTTTAGTTCCACTCCTATCACTTTCACTACGTTCTCACTCCTCATTTCCGTAATTTCCCAACACTTCTCCCACTTTCCCGCCCAGCACTTCACACTTCGCTTCACCTTCTCATCTGCTTCCTCCTCTCCATACCTTCTCTCACATTTCCCCTCACTTCCTCTAACGCCCCCACATTAACACATCACTTTTATTTGTCCAGGCCCCCCCCTCCCCACACTAATTTCACTACGTCCCAGACCCTGAGTTTGATTAATATCTCTCTGCTTTTCCTACTGTCCTACACTCCTTTCCCCTCACTGCCCAGTTCCCGGCTATTCATTACCCCCTTACTTTTCCTACTTCTCCATCCGTAAAACATAACGTTACGAACTTAGATGACTTTCAGTACGTTTCTTGATGATAAATTTTAAAGAATTCTTATTTTTTTCTCTCTTTTTAAGAAACTTATCCTTCTTTCCCTTTTTATCGTTTTTTTTCGCTTAAATGGGAACTAAATCTATAAAACCTAAAAAGAAAAATAAATTTGCTTTCGGTTAAAAAGTCTACTATTGTATTTTTAGTTTGGAATTCATCTCCTTTGTTAACAGTTTAATTATTCTGGTTTATAAAATGAATCTTCTAGGTAAAAAATTATCTTTTAGGTTAAACACTTTAGTTTAAAATTCACCATTTTATTTAAAAATTTATCTATTTTGTTAAAAAAGTAAATATTTTGTTGAAAATGTTTTTTTTTTTTGAAAATATTGTATTTGAACTAGCAATATAACTATATAATTTTTGGTTGAAAATTGATATTTTTTACTTTAAATTTATATTTTTCATTTAAAACTGACTTTTTCAAGTTCAAATGGGATTTTTTGATAAAAATTTAACCTATCGGTAGAGAATTAAATTTTTTGGTAAATAATAATATTTTTGGATTGAAAATTCCACCGTTTTGTAGATATTTCGTTCTTTTGACTCTAAAACTGAACAATTTTGTTCAAATTTCGTGTTTTTTTAAGGGAAATTAATCTTTTTGCCGGAAAATTCATTTTTTTGCAAATTTAACCACTTAGTTAAACATGCATATTTTTTAGTTAAAAATTTAGCTTTAATATCTATTGGAATTCTATTGTTAAAAATTCATCCTTTTTTATTTCAAAATCAACTTTTTGGGTCTAAATTAATCCGGTTGGTTGAGAATTTAACAATTTGGTAGAAAATTAAACTATTTGGTTAAAAATAAACTTTTTGTTAAAAATTAAACTATTTTCATAAAAATTTCACGTTTTTATAGAAAATTGACTTTCTTTCTAAAAATGCATCTTTTTAGTTGAAAATTCATACACTTTTTTAAAATTTGTATTACTTTCTTAAAAATTAATGCACTTGTTTGAAGATTTATCTCATTGGTTAGAAACATAACGTTTTGTTAAAAAAAATTTTTAATGAAAATTATATTTTTAACTAAAAAAATTTATAATAATTCCAGGTGATTTTTAAAGAATTGAAAATAAATGATTAAGAATTCAGAATTATTGAAGAAACTTTTATGAAATTCGTAAAAATTTGAGTGACTGGAACAAAATAAATTTTTTTTTTAAATTTACTAGAATAGGAGTGAACATGGATTATAGGGCAAATTCAAAAGAAAAAGGCTTCTAGATAAATTTTTAAAAAATTTCAATTATTCATTAAATTAGGTAGAATTAAGTAAACTAAGGAGAATTCAAGTGAATTCAAAATAATTCAGAGAAAATTAAAAAAATCAAGAAAATTAAAAAGAATTCAAAATACTCCACTGATTAAATTTTTTTTAAACTAATGGAAATACAGATTTTAATGAAATTCATAAAAATTGGAAAAAATATTAATGAAGAAAATTTTCAAAATTAAAAATTTCCATTGATGTTAGTAAAATGGGAGTGAACCGAATTTAGAACAAATTCAACTGAATTTAAGTGAATTGAAAAACCATCAACGAATGAAATTAAATTCAAGTAAATTTATAGGAATTTAAGGGAAATTCCAGTGAATTAAAAATAATAAAAAATATACTAAAAATCCATCAAATTCATTAAATTCATTAAATTCATTAAATTTTTTTTTTAATCAACTAAATCAAGTAGAATTAAGTAAATTAAACAAAATTAATTTGAATTAAAAATAGTTCAGGAAGAACTAAAAAATAAAGAGAATTAAAAGTTTTAAACAAATTTCTAAGGATCCAGGAAAAATTAAGAAAAATTCAGGATGAATTTAAATGATATTTAAAAAACTTCAAGAGATCCAAAAAAATCCACTGGTTGAAGAAAATTTTAAAAATAAGAAAATATCTATTGAATTGAATCAAATAAGAGTGAATTTAAGAGAAATGAGAAGAATGCGATTATATTAATAAAAATCCAAGTAAATTGAAAACAATTTAAAAACATTTAAAAAAATTCATTGATTTCATTAAATTTGTAATTAATTGAGATAAATTAAAGTTAATTCAGAAGAATTTAATGAATTGCGTAAGAATTTCAGGTGATTTTAAAAGATTTTAGAGTTAATTAAAAAAAAACGTTTAAAAATGTTAAAAATCACTGAACTGATAATAAATGAGTGAACGCAAAAGAATTCGGGGAGTATTAAAACAACTTTAAAAGACTTTTAAAGAATGTAAAAAAATTACAGATAAATGAATTCTAAATTAATTCCAAGTAATTAAAAATAATGCTAATAATCCAATAAATCCCATCGATTCCAATAAGTTGTTCAAGTAAATAAACTATTTCGATTCTGATTCGATTTTTGAAAGAACAGATTTTTGAATCGATTATTTCCCATTCAATTTTTTTGAGAATTTTTTCTTTACCAACCCAATAAAATTTTGAATGATTTCAAGCTCGATTAAAACTCTTTGTCAAGATCGATCCAAAATGTAAAAAAAAATCGATTTATTGAATCAGTTTTTTAAATCAATTCTCACGTGTTCGATTCAGAATCGATCAACTTTGGCTACACAATTAAGAGAAATGCAGTATTGTTTTTAATAGATTCTTAAAGTGACATGTTTTTTTTTGTTTTAAAACAATTTTTCTCATTATCAGCTTCTTGGTTGTTTTAAGTAAATTTTGTAAAAAAAAAATAATAATTTACAATGCGTAGAAACAATTCAAGATACAACGCATATATAGAAACTGTGAATACGTATCCTTATGTTGAAATGCAATGCAAAATAAATGATACTTTATATTCATGTTTGTAACAAAGCAGTATTATATCACTGTGATGACGCCTATTAATTTACAAGCCCATATAATAAAACATTGGTGATAATATTCACAAAAAATATTAAATTAAATATTAATTATTAAAATTATAATTTGAGTCATTTTTCTTACAGATTTATAATTTATTTTTATTTATTTATTTATTTTCATATTTTGTATAAAAAAATATGTTGAACGCATCAGCACTTTCTATTGATAATAATGCATAAAAAATCCAATATGATCAAGTATTAAAAAGCAAAAAAAAAAGTTTAATCACTTTCGGTTTCGTTAAAACTCACACACTTTATGTTTCGCTCTCTTACCGTTTCCCTGATATCGAGATTTTTACTATCGAAAATTTGGATTTTTTTCTATGTATTTTGAAATACACTGATATTACGTACTTTTCACATATAAAGCACCCCTTCCCTTCTCCCACGCATTTAAATCTTAAGCATACCCCCCCCCTCCCATAAAAAATAATTGGAAAGGGGCCAGGATGTCCTCGAGTCAGAAACGCCTCTTAATCGATATTGATCCCAATTTAAAGGCATTTAAAGGCATCCCGACCCCATTTCCAGTATTTTCATTAGTGTGTTTTACTTAAACTTTTTTTTCTATTTGATTAAAAAATGAAATTCGCTTACAAAATTGTGGAATTCGCTACTTGTAAGAAAAAGCCCTCTAGAAATGAAATTTGAGCAAAAAACCTAAAAAGTAAGATTTTGGCTTAAAATTTAACGAGGAATTATTTTTATTATTATTAATATAAAAATAAAAATATTACAAAAGTTGAAAAAATTAACGGGTTGCCTTCGAATTCGAAATGATCCCAAAAGGGGGGCATTTACAACTAGTAGAGATCCCCGACCCCTTTCCAACAGTTGGGTTTGTGGGAGGGGGGAGAGAGTTTGATAAGGCGTGTGAAAAAGTTGAAAAAGGGGTCAGAGTGCCTACGAATTCGAAGCGACCTTGACTGGCGGACATTTACAACTCTGGACACACCCAACCCCTTTCCAACATTTTTCTGTGTGTGGGGGGGGGCGGCGTAAGGTTTGGGAAGGCTTGTGAAAAAGTTGAAAAAGGGAGTCAGTGTGCCTTCAAATTCAAAATAATCGCGACTGGAGGGCATTTAAAATTCATAGGTACACCTGAACCCTTTCCAACGTTTTTTGTTTCTAGGGAGTATGGTGGGGGAAATGGAAAAGTTGGAAAAAGGTCTACGGGGCCTTCGAATTCGAAAGGATTTCAAGTTAAGGACATTTGCAACTCGTAAACATCCCCGACCCCTTTCCAACAGTTTGTGGGTGTGCGGGGGGGGGGGGAGAGATTTTGATAAGGCGTATGAAAAAGTTGAAAAAGGGGTCAGAGAGGGGAGGGGGTGATGAATAGGACCCCTTGGTTGAATTACTTAATTAAGGATTTATTTTTCTTTAAGATACATTATTTTATTTTAAAAATTAATGCTTGATTGAAAATTAACTTTTATGTTGAGAATTCATATTTTCAAGTTCAAAATTCAATTTTTTGCAGAAAATTCGTCTTTTTGTCCTTAAAATTTAATAGTATGGTCGAAAAATATTTTTTTTGCTGAAAATACGTCTTTTTAAGTTGGAAATTCAATTCGTTGGTTGAAAGTTGACTTTTTCGTTAAAGATTCATAATTTTATTTTAAAATTTAACTCTTTAGTTGAATATAAATTTTCTTGTTCAAAATTCACATTTTCGGATTAAAAATTGTCCTGTAATGTAGAAAATTTTTTTTTTGCCTTGAAAATTTAATAATTTGGTCGAAAATTCAATTTTTTTTTAAATGAAAAATTCTAATTTCAGACTGAAAATTCAACTGCTTGGTTGAAAGTTGGACTATGTACTCTATTGAGAATTTATTTTTTTTAAGTTGCATAATTTTATTTTAAACTTAACTGCTTGATTGGAAATTAACTTTTATGTTAAAAGTTCATATTTTCAAGTTCCAAATTCAAGTTTTTGCAGAAAAATCGTCTTTTTGCCCTAAAAACTTAACAGTTTGATCAAAAAATAAATATTTTTTGCTGAAAATAAATATTTTTAAGTTGAAAATTGAACTCTTTGGTTGAAACTTGACTTTTTCGTTAAAGATTCATAATTTTATTTTAAAATTCAACTCTTTAGTTGAAAATAAATTTTCTTGTTCAAAATTCACATTTTCGGGTTAAAAATTGTCCTGTTTTGTAGAAAATTCGTCTTGTTGCCTTGAAGACTCGACAATTTAGACGAAAATTCAATTTTTTGTTAAATGAAAAATTCATAATTTCAGACTAAAAATTCAGTTGCTTAGTTGAAAGTTGAACTATGTACTTTAGTAATATTTTATTTTTTTTAAGTCTTATAATTTTATTTTAAAGTTCACTGCTTGATTAAAAATTAACTTTTATGTTAAAAATTCATATTTTCGGGTTCAAAATTCAACTTTTTGCAGAAAATTCGTCTTTTTGTCCTTAAATTTAATAGTATGGTCGAAAAATATTTTTTTTTGCTGAAAATATGTCTTTTTAAGTTGAAAATTCAATTCGTTGGTCAAAAGTTGACTTGTTCGTTGAAGATTCATAATTTTATTTTAAAATTCAACTGTTTAGTTGAAAATAAATTTTCTTGTTCAAAATTCACATTTTCGGGTTAAAAATTCTCCTGTTTTGTAGAAAGTTTGTCTTTTTTCCTTGAAAATTCGACAATTTGGTAGAAAATTCTTTTTTTTTCTGAAAATTAATCTGGTCGAAAATTTAACTTTTTTTTCTCGGTTAAAAACTATTGAAAAATATTTTGTTAAAATTTAATCTTTTTTTGATAAATTCAACTGTTCTAGATTTAAGGTAACTTTTTTAAGTAAATGTCCCAGTAATCGTGACGGTTTAAGTAATTGTGAAACTTAGTTATAATTGAAATATATTGTTAAAAAGTATGTAAAAAGTAACATTGGTTATTGAAAACCACTTATTTTTAGCATTTTATAATATCAAATAGAATTTACCTTTACTTAAATCAAATAAAAAGCAAAAAAATTGGCATCTTTTTTGTTTGAAAATTAAACTTATTTATAGAAAATTCTACTTTTTGGCTGAAAAATTTAACAACCTGTTTGACAAATAAACTATATTCAATTTAAAACGTAAATCACTTTTGGTTAAAAGTTGAATCCCTTGGATAAAAATTTAGATTTTGGTTTAAGACTCATATTTTTATTTGAAAATTTATTTATTTATTGATGCAACTTTTCAAGTTGGAGATTCAACTACAGTCGAACCTGGATTTAGTGTTCCTGGATTTAATGTTCCCGAGAATTGACGCCACGCAGTGGGGATTGGTGAGAGGCGTTGCGGGAGGATGTGAGGTGCTCACTCAAGCGTCACAAAAGAGAGAGAGAGAGAGAGAGAGAGAGAGAGAACAGGAGAGAGACAAAATAGTTCCGAGACTGGATTTAATTTCACGCTCGGATCCAAAATTGACATTAAATCCAGGTTTGAGTGTATTAAGTAGAACATTAAATCATGTTGTCATGTCATATTTAAAAATTACACTATTTCTAAAAAAAGTTCTTGAGAAAATTCAACAAATCGTTTAAAGTGTCAACTATTTTGTAGAAAAGTATTTTTTTAAATTAATTTACGATTCTTAAAAAATAAAGCCAGAAAATGTATTCTTTAATCTATTTCGAGTCAAATCATCTTCCACGTTTTCATCTTCGATGCGAGGATTGAACTTCTAACTGATATCCGGATTTCCTAATTAATTAGCAATTATAAATTCAGTCTTTCTAAATTTGTATTACTTATAAATAAATTCGACTATAACTGTCATTATCACAAAATTTATTTGTCCACAATTTTTGGTCTCTGATAACATAATCGAAAATAGCCGACTTGTCACATCTAATAAAATCGAAAACGTATATTATTGAGACTTTGTAAACGAAAAAATTAATCAAAGACTTTTATTCGCCTTCGTACTTTGATCAGAGTAATCGATTCGGCGAAATAAAAATAAAAATGTCTGCTTTAAAGGAATATTGTTTTCATCAGGTCGAAAAAATGTAGACTCAAATTTTTACTGATTGAAGCATCGGCTCAAAGAACGTTGTATGAACAGAGATTTTGTCTTTTTTGATTTATTTTAATCAGAAAAAAAGATTTTCAGAAAAAGATGAATTTTTGATACAAAAGGACATTACAAAAAATACAGTTAAATTTTAGACAAGAGAATTAAACAAAATAATTAAATTTTTAAATAAATAGTTTAATTGTTAACAAAATTGATAAATTTTCAATCTACAAAGATAAATTTTCAAACAAATGGTCGAATTTTTACAAAAAAAAAAAGAATAATTTTTAACCAAAAACTGGCATAGTTTCAACCAAGTAATTTTTTTCAATACAAAATATTGTTACACGAATTAAAATAAAACAGATGAATTTTTTACCAAAGAGATGACTGAATAAATAACATGAATTTTATAAAAAATAAATAATTTTTTGGCATAATAGTGGAATTTTTAACCAAATACTTGAATTTTTTACCTACAAAGATACGTTTTTCAACTGAATCGTCGAATTTTCAAACAGAAAAAATTAAACTTCAACCAGAAAACATTTATATTTCAAGCAAAAAGAAACTTTTTTTAAATCGTCAAAGTTTTAATAAAATAGTTCAATTTTGAACCGAAAAGACCAATTTTCAACCATGAAAATTAATTTTCTATAAAAAAAAGAATGTTCAACAAAAAACATGAATTTTTAAACAAATAGAAGAATTTTTAACTGCGAAAAACAATTGAAACACTAAATGGAAATTTGAAAATTTTAATAAAAGAAAATTTAAAAAAATTAATTAAAAAAAAAAGAATTTGCAACAAAAAAAATTAAGATTTGTTAGCCAAGAAAAAAAATAAGTTCATGCAAATTGTTGAAATCTTAAGCCAAAATTTTCAACTGAATAGATCAAATTTTGACCAAATTTTTGAATTTTCAACCTACAAAGATAAATTTTCAACCAATTGGTCGAATTTTGAAACAAAAATAATCAAACTTTTAAAAAAGCTAATTTTTGAACCAAAAAGAAAATTTTTTTGAAAAAATCATTAAAGTATCAACAAAATAGTTGAATTTCATCTTAAAAGCCATTTTTTAACCAGGAAAATTAATTTTCTAAAAAGAAACGATTAATTTTCAACAGAAAGTATACATTCTTAAACGAATCGTTGAGTTTTTAACTTAAAAAATAGATTTCCAATAAAAAAAAGGAGTTTAAAATAAAATAGTGACATTTTGAACCAGAAAGATAATTTTTCAACTAAAATGATGAATTTTTCAGATACACGGACGAATTTTCAACAAATAAAGATTCTTCAGTCAAGCAAGAAAAATTTCATGCAAACTTTTACAATTTTAAGCCAAAATGACGAATTAGAAAAAAACAGGTTCATTATCGAAAAAAAAGACGACTTTTGAAGAAAATAGTTCAATTTCGAACCAAATTTTTGAATTTTTTACCCAAAAGATAAATTTTGAAACTAATGGTCGAATTTTCAACCAAAAAAGATATAAACCAATCTTTTTGTTTTAAAATGTTATCTTTCCAATTAAACATTAAACATTTTAGTTTCAAATTTAGCAACTAGGTTTTAAAGTTGAACTACCTCCTTAAGAATGAGAAAAAATTTCTTGCTTTCTTAAAAAATCAACTTTTTGGCTGATAATTATTAAATTTGGTTAAAAATTCGTTTTTCTGTTGAAAAAAATTCTTTTAGTTTAGAAGTGAATCTTTTTGTTTAAAAATTTAACAACTAGGTTTTAAAGTTGAACTAACTTCTTAAAAATTAGAAGAAAATTTTTTTTCTTTTTTTCATAAAAATTCAACTTTTTAGTTCATAATTCTAAAATTTGGTAAAAATTTTTTTTTTTGATAAATTTTTTAAAAAATTTAAAAAATTTCTTTCTTGAAAATTCAACTTTTTGGTTGAGAATTCTTGAATTTTCTTGAAAATTTGTCTTTTTTGGTAGTATATAAATCTTTTTGTTTAAAAAATAATCTTTTTTAGATTAAACTTCAAATTTTTGTTCGTGAACTCTTAAAGTTTATTAAAGTGTTTTCTTTTTTGCAGTAAACTAATGTTTCTGTTTGAAAATTTATGTTTTTAGTTGAAAATTCAACTTTTAGTGCGGGAGTTCTTGAATTTTTTTAATTCGTTCTTTCCGTTAAAAAAATTAATGTTTTTGATTACAAATTCAACATTTTAGTTAAAAATGTAACAACTAGGTTTTAAAGTTGAACGCCACCCTTAGAAATTACAACAAAAAATTTGTCTTTCTTTCTTAAAAATTCAACTTTCTAACTGATAATTCTTAAATTTGGTTCAAAATTCGTTTTTCTGTTAAAACTAATTCTTTTATTTTAAAAGTGCATCATTTTTTTTTTAAATTTAACAACTGTGTTTTAAAGCTGAACTAACTTCTTAAAAATTAGAAGAAAATTTTATTTCTTTTTTTCTTAAAAATTCAACTTTTTGGTTCATAATTCTAAAATTTGGTTGAAAATTCGTTTTTTTGATAAAATATTAATCGCTTTGTTTGAAAAGATCCTGTTTATGGTTAAGTATTAAACAGCTATGTTTTAGAGATGAACTAAATTCTTAAAAATTAAAAAATTCCTTTCTTTCTTAAAAAATCAACTTTTTGTTTGAGAATTCTTGAATTTTATTAAAAATTCTTCTTTTTTGGTAGTAAATTAATTTTTTTGTTTTTAAATGTTATCCTTCGAATTCAAAATTCAAAATTTTAGTTTAAAATTTAGCGCCTAGGTTTTAAAGTTGAGCTAACTTCTTAAAAATTAGAAGAATTTTTTTTCTTTTTTTCTTAAAAATTCAATTATTTTTTAGACTTCTTGAATTTTCGTGAAAATTCGTCTTTTTTGTAGTAAATTATTCTTTCTGTTTCAAAATATATGTTTTTAGTTAAAAATTCAACTTTTAGGTTCAGAATTCTTAAATTTTCTAGGAAAGTCATTTTTTTTAAAGTATATTAATCTTTTCGATTAAAAATTAATCTTTTTTACTTGAAACTTCAAATTTTTGTTTGAGAACTCTTAAATTTTATTAAAATGTTTTCTTTTTTTGTAGTAAATTAATCTTTCTGTTTAAAAATTTATGTTTTTAGTTGAAAATTCAACTTTTAAGTTGGGAGTTCTTGCATTTTTTTAATTCGTTTTTTCCGGTAAAAAATTAATCTTTTTGTTTAAAAATTTAACTTTTTGTCTAAAAAGTGCACATCTACAAAGGTTTTATAGTTGAACTATTTTCTTAAAAATTAAAGAATTTTGTTCTTTTTTTCTTAAAAATTCATCTTTTTGGTTAAAAAATTAACAATAAAATATATATCTATAACTTTTTCAATTGGATCGTTAGAAATTCTTTTTTTTTTTTTTGTTAAAATTTAATCTAATTTAGTTGAAAATTTAACTTTTGGTATAAGAGTTCTTGTATTTTATTAAAATTTTGTTTTTTTTTGGTATAAAATTACCTTTTTATAAAAATTTCATATTCTTAATTTAGTGATTCAACTGTTTTGTACAGAAAATTCGTAATTTTTTGTTGAAAGTTCACTAATTTAGTAAGGAAAAATCAAGTAATTAGTAGTATATTAATATTTTTGTTTAAAAAATAATCTTTTTTAGTTGAAACTTCATTTTTTTGCTTGAGAACTCTTAAATTTTATTAAAATGTTTTCTTTTTTTGTAGTAAATTAATCTTTCTGTTTAAAAATTTATGTTTTTAGTTGAAAATTCAACTTTTAAGTTGGGAGTTCTTGCATTTTTTTAATTCGTTTTTTCCGGTAAAAAATTAATCTTTTTGTTTAAAAATTTAACTTTTTGTCTAAAAAGTGCACATCTACAAAGGTTTTATAGTTGAACTATTTTCTTAAAAATTAAAGAATTTTGTTCTTTTTTTCTTAAAAATTCATCTTTTTGGTTAAAAAATTAACAATAAAATATATATCTATAACTTTTTCAATTGGATCGTTAGAAATTCTTTTTTTTTTTTTTGTTAAAATTTAATCTAATTTAGTTGAAAATTTAACTTTTGGTATAAGAGTTCTTGTATTTTATTAAAATTTTGTTTTTTTTTGGTATAAAATTACCTTTTTATAAAAATTTCATATTCTTAATTTAGTGATTCAACTGTTTTGTACAGAAAATTCGTAATTTTTTGTTGAAAGTTCACTAATTTAGTAAGGAAAAATCAAGTAATTAGTAGTATATTAATATTTTTGTTTAAAAAATAATCTTTTTTAGTTGAAACTTCATTTTTTTGTTTGAGAACTCTTAAATTTGATTAAAATATTTTGTTTTGTAGTAAATTATTCTTTCTGTTTAAAAATTTATGTTTTTAGTTACAAAATCAACTTTTGGGTTGGAAGTTCTTGCATTTTTTTTAATTCGTTTTTTCCGATAAAAAATTAATCTTTTTGCTTAAAAATTCAATATTTTAGTTTAAAATTTAACAATTAGGTTTTAAAGTTGAACTACCTCCTTAGAAATTAGAAAAAATGCCTTTCTTTCTTAAAAATTCAACTTTTTGGCTGATAATTGTTAAATTTTGTTAAAAATTCCTTTTTCTGTTACAAATAATTCTTTTTGCTAAAAGTGCATCTTTTTGGTTAAAAATTAACGACGAGGATTTAAACTTGTATTAAATTTTTAAAAATTAGAAGAAAAAATCCTATTTATGGTTAAGTATCCAACAGCTACGTTTTAAAGTTAAACTACATTCTTAAAAATTAAAAAAATTCCTTTCTTTCTTAAAAATTCAACTTTTTCGTTGAGAACTCTTAGATTTTATTAAAATGCTTTTCTTCGTAGTAAATTAATCTTTCTGTTTAGAAATTTATGTTTTTAGTTGAAAAATCAACTTTTGGGTTGGAAGTTCTTGCATTTTTTTTAATTCGTTTTTTCCGATAAAAAATTAATCTTTTTGCTTAAAAATTCAATATTTTAGTTTAAAATTTAACAATTAGGTTTTAAAGTTGAACTACCTCCTTAGAAATTAGAAAAAATGTCTTTCTTTCTTAAAAACTCAACTTTTTGGCTGAGAATTCTAAAATTTGGTTCAAAATTCGATTTTTTTATGATATATTAATCGTTTTGTTTAAAAATTCATCTTTATTGTTAAGCAATTAACAGCTAGGTTGTAAAGTTAAACTACATTCTTAAAAATTAAAAAAAAATTCCTTTCTTTCTTAAAATTTCAAGTTTTTGGTCAAGAATTCTTGAATTTTCTTGAAAATTCGTCTTTTTTGATAGTATATTAAAATTTTTGTTTAAAAAATAATCTTTTTTAGTTGAAATTTGAACTTTCAGGTTGGGAGTTCTTGCATTTTTTTAATTCGTTTTTTCCGGTAAATAAAACATCAAAAATTTTATCTTTCTTTCTTAAAAATTAAACTTTTTGGCTGATAATTCTTAAATTTTGTTAAAAATTCGTTTTTTTTTATCAAAATAATTCTTTTTGTTTAAAAGTGCATCTTTTTGGTTAGAAATGTAACAGCTAGGTTTTAAAGTTAATGTAACTTCTTAAAAATTATAAGAAAAATTGTTTTCTTTTTTTCTTAAAAATTCAACTTTTGGGTTCAGAATTCATGAATTTTTTGGTAAATTCATTTTTTTCGGTAGTATTTTAATCTTTTTCTTTAAAAAATAATCCTTTTTAGTTGAAACTTTAACTTTTTGTTCGTGAACTTTTAAATTTAATTAAAATGTTTTCTTTTTTTAAATACATTAATCTTTATATTTAAAAAAATATGTTTTTAGTCGAAAATTCAACTTTTAGGTTGGGAGTTCTTGATTTTTTTCAAATTCGTTTTTTCCGGTAAAAAATTAATGTTTTTGTTTAAAAATTAAACTTTTTGTCTAAAAAGTGTACATCTGCATAGGTTTTATAGTTGAACAACTTTCTTAAAAATTAGAGAATGTTTTTTCTTTCATTCATAAAAATTCATCTTTTTCGTTAAAAAATTAACATCAATAAACAATAAATCGTTAGAAATTCTTTTCTTTTTGTTAAAAATTAATCTAATTTAGTTCAAAATTTAACTTTTGGTATAAGAGTTCTTGTATTTAAAAAAAAATTTTTTTTATAAAATTAACTTTTTTATCAAAATTTCATATTTTTAATTTGATGATTCACCTGTTTTGTATAGAAAATTCGTCATTTTGTCTTGAAAGTTCACTAATTTAGTAAAGAAAAATCAAGTATTTGGTAGCATTTTTTATAATTAACAATATTTTTTTTGAATTAAGTTTTAATTAACCATTTTATTCAAAGTGCACCTTTCTTAGTTTAAAAATTCAATAATAGCCGGATTAACTGTCACATAAAGTTCAATTGGGCACATTACAACACTTACTCTGGAAATAACTTTTTTCTTTTAATTTTTAATTTACTACCAAAGTTTATAATTTACCACACGGTCTCAGAGATAATATAGGCATAATGGAAATTCCACTCACCATAAAAAAAACAAAAATCAGTATAATTTTTCCCAAAATTGGTCATTTAAAGGAATCTGTATTATCATCAGAGTTAGTTACCATCTATCAGTACAAATATCAGTCCACAACCCTTGGAAATTAAAACCAATTCTATCGATCAAGCTAACTCTTTAAGTAGCTGAAGACATTTAACGGCACCAATGACTAGATGGGAAATAAATTTAAAAAATGTTTAAATAATTTTTTCTGAAAAAAGATTTAGTCACTTTGCTCCACTGCGAATCGAAACACAGAATTTTTGATTTCCAGTTGGGTGCTTTTTAAATTAAGCTATTGGAGAGATCGAAAGAAGAATCCTTTTGCAGAAATACACACTG
>JAAAKG020013024.1:0-20854 GCA_010014905.2 Druon quercuslanigerum | reverse complement strand
TATAAATGGTTCACAATCCACACTGAACCCACCAATCAGACAACGAGCCGACGGAAGAAGGATTTCAGCTTGTTACACTGCCGCAGCCGCACTGGCCATTCGAGGGCCATTACTTTATTTTATGCGCGTGAATATTTGAATTTATGCATGCATATTATTAATTGAATAATATATAAGTAAGGTGAATGGCTGCATTCGGACGCAAATCGACTTTGGAAGTCGGTTAGGAACTTTGCAAACGAAGACACTTTGTTAGTCCCAAAAACAATTATGGATTAGAAATAAGGAAATGATTATTATTCATAGTATTTTGTATTACAAAGACTTACTATTGTAAGTCTTATTAAATAACTGAACTTGATAAAGGTGCTTGAAATCAATGGTTTCCGTTCGTGGAATTGAGAGATGGGTTGATTCAGGAAAATTTAATTACTTAGCGGTATTTTGTAACAAATTCTAGAGAATACTCCTAACTTATTTCTGGTTGTTAATTTTCAGTTATGCAAAAATTGAATTTGTAGGTACCGGCAAAATTTATACTTATTATGACGTATATACATAATTAAACCCTCGGTTATCGTTAACGCAATAGTGAGTCAACTGTAATAATAATGGGTTGGACCGTAGAGGACCTTTAGCCCTGTCCTGCACCTTGGTAAAATGCCTAAAAATCAGAATCTGATGGTCAGGAACTGGGCTGACAAAAACTTTCGGACTTTTAAACCCTACTGCAAAGTCAACAGCAGCGTACTACCGAAACTGTCAAATAGATTTGGGAAACTTCAAACTTTGGAAGATGCAGATATCACTGTCCTATCCCAGTTGGAGCAGAAGGCAGTAGAAAAGTTAATTACTGAAAATCAGAACAAACGGAAGAGACTTCTGGAAGATGAACGCAACAACATGGCAAGTGACATCGCTCGGGCAAAGATAGACCAAAGCAGCAACGTTGTGAAGAAGAGAAAAATACCACCCACCATCCTGGACCATACAATAGAGGATTTTGCGATACTTATAAATGCCATTTATGAATTAACCACTGGAGAGATACGTGTTGAAAAGAAAACAAAATCAACCTATAAAATCAAAATCTACCTAGAGTGTATAGAGGACTATAAAAGTGTTAAGGACCTTCTAGTTAAAAATGGAATCTCATTCCACACTTATTCAACAAGGGGAGTAAAAACTAAAAAAAACTTCATATACGGATTGGGACCCTTTGCTACAGAAAACGTGAAACATAGCCTCGAAGAGCAAGGATTACAAGTTGAAGATGTCGTGAACATGAGGAAAAATCTGAAGAAGCAGCATGGCGAAATGAGAACACTTCAGAAATACCCAAATGGTCACCCAATGTCGTCAGTGCTAGGGATTCGGTCATAGCACACTGCACTGCTATGTCAAACCTAGATGTGCCTCAAAGAAGACCATACAGCAGATTGCCCAAAAATCAGAGACAAAGATAAGCCGAAATGCATTCAGCCAATTTCACGGTATGTGAAACATACAAAGTACACCTGGAAAAAGTGAGACCACTGCGAACGCAACGACAAGGACAGACTTAAAGGATAAGCAGCAACATAAAAGAATATAGCGGAGATATTTAGAGGAATAGAACAGTTTAAACACAGAAACACCCTGAGAAGAATATCACAAAGGACCAGAAATAAATATCTGAAACCGATTATAAACAAAGCGAATAAAAAGATACAGGAATCGATTTTCACATTTAAAAATTAGAATTGGGGCACCAAATTAACTAATATAAATACAAAAGACAACTTATTAGGGAAAATGGCTAGAATTTTAAAAGGACAAAGAAAATGGCACATTCCACCATTGCAGAGTCCAAATGGCCCACTATTCAAAAATAACGTTAAAAGTGAAATCATAGAAGATCATTTTGAAAAAGAGCACAATGTAGAAATCACTCCACTAGAATCAGATTTAGATAACGTTCACCTACCAACTCCTAAAGAAATCAAAAGGGCCATAATGAAAACAAATTAAAAAAATCCCCTGGCTTCGATGGAATTCAAAACATAGTACTTAAATACCTTCCTAAAAAATCCATAGCACAAATTACGCACATAATAAACGCACGTTTAAAGCAGGGCTACTTTCCAAAAGCTTGAAAAAAAGCGAAAATCTTGCCTATATTCAAACCGGGAAAAGATAAAATGTTGCCTACACAGTTCAACAGCTAGCTCGCATCACCGATTATAATAGCCTATACTTTAATATGATACATAGTACGGGTGCCTTATTTCTCGACATGGAAAAGGGCTTTGATACCGCAAGGCACAAAGGACTCGTGGTTAAGTTACATAGATGCGATATACCGTTATATTTAATTAAAGTTGTTGAAAAATATTCAAGAGATAGAACATTTGTAGCAGAAATAAGTAATGAGATCTTAACAGAGATATCTGTAGTAGCAGGAGTTCCACATGGCTCTGTGTTTGGACCGGTATTATTCTTATATTTTCTAAATAACATACTAAAATCTAAAGATGTGCAATATGCTCTATTTGTGGATGACACTGCGTTATATTATGCATCAAGGCGTAAAAAACAAGCTGTAGTGAAGTTACAGGAGAAAGTTGTAATATTAGAAATATATTTTTATAGGTGGAAACTAAAAATCAAGACTGATAAGACTGAACTCTTGATATTTTCAAATAATGTTGATGATAAAGTAGTTTCTAATATAAAAATGTATAACGAAAACATTGTACTTTGGAAAGAAGAAAAAGACTTAGGCGAGCTCCTTGACTTTAAGCTTAAGCACACAAAACATGTTAGAACAGCTCACAAAAAGGCGTAAGCAGTTATAGGAAACATCTGCCCACTTCTGTGTGGAAAGAGCAAAATGAGTGTCACAAATAAACTCACTACTTATAAAATGATCATTAGACCTATAATGTTATATGCTGCCCCCATAAGGGGAAATACCTGTAAATCGAATAAGCAAAAAATCCAAAGATTACAAAATAAGCGCCTGCGAATAACAATAAATTCAGAAAGAGGTACGAGAACCTCCACTCTACACAAAAAACTTGGTATCATTACGATTGAACAGAAAATTTGTTAACTAACCGTGGATTTCTATAACGCGCAGGTTTCTATCTTAGATATCCTAAAAAAACACGTGTAAATTGCAATATAAGTACTTGCCGTTTAATGTTAAGTATAAATTCCCGCATTATTTGACACAGAAATAAAATTGCGAACATTAATACCCAGTATCACAGTTAGCATATAGCTGAAATAACATTAAGTATTCGTAAGTTAGCATATAAAATAAATTATTGTATAGGAAACTAAACAGGTTTATGATATATTTTTTCTGCGAAAACATACACATAACTAGATTAAAGAAAACACAAGAATTATTACAAAATTAAATTCAAAATTAATTTAAGGTAAAATCGCATAAGATGGAGACCAAAGATGTATATATAAAATGTCACAAAAAATGTATTTTAACAAATTCTATAAACAATAACAAGTATTTTGAACTTGAACTAACCCGGAACATTCTTTAAAGCTGGTCCATCGCAGACTGTAACCACCTATCTTTCGGTCGCGAGATGTGGTTACAGTTTAAATTTTACCGCGATTTTGCTCGCGAGTTTAAGCGCGACTAGAACGCGCGTCTGTTGAATCTCGCGCTAGGATACTTATTCTTTGCATCTTTATCAAAAAGTTATCTTTTAAATCACAGTATTTATATGCATCTTCATATTGTCAATTTTCTACTTAATTAAGTGTAGTTTAAGATTAAGTTTCTCAAAACTGTGTAGTCTTAGAGGCACACAGTCTCATCGTGACACTCGTGACACTCCAGCAAATAAAAACTAAAAGTGCTCCTATTGATTTGTCAGCGTGTAGCTATATAAATGAACAAAAAATGATATTAATCTTATTTGTGGCAAATTGCAAATAATCAAAATACAAGAATTTTGATACGTAGAATTTCTACTAATTACAATTATTATTCTTCAGACTTTTGACAAGTTCAGGGATGTGGGGTCATGTTTAGTTAGCTGCTATGTAAGTACAGAAAACTTTTCATGATCTTTTTCACATTGGAAAACGAATGGGGTTCCAAAAATTATAAATTAAAAAACATTTTGTTTTAAGACCAAATATACTCTGCAAGGCGTAGTTTGTGTAAATGTCGGAGACACAAAATTCAGTGTTCCGCAGAAGACATACAATTGCGTAAAAGCCCAGTGCATTGGTAAGTTGTGTAGAAACTTAAAAATTAATTTGTAATGCATTTAAGGATGACGAAATAATGATCAAGCAGGTAGTATTGTCTCGCTTGACAATGATTGACAACTTTTGGTTATCAGCCGATCTTTTTACGGTGGAAAATTCAACAAATATAATCTTAAATCTATCTCTTACAGTATCGACCGCCCTGAGTCACGTCCGTCCTTGGACGCATTACAAAAATTTCGTTGTTTAAACGTTGAAATGGAATCCAAGGCCGCATGTTGGCTGGTCCCCAAACTCTCTCATATTACCTTTGAGTGAAAGCAATTTAGAATAAATTCGCGGCGTTGAATCAAAATTCTTAATCATAACATAGTCACCAATTTGGTAATCATGAGAATCATCATCATCATCAGCTCGCATTAGGACTAAATCCATATTCTGTCAATTTACATCACTATGTAAAAATTTCTTTATATTAACGTATATCTTTCCACGTTGAGATACTCCAAAAAGTAGCCAGCTCAGAATTTCATAGGTGGTTTTATACAACGCATTGTTTAAAGCGTACTCGAATTCCGAGATCACTTTAGGCCAAGTTTTTTGACAATCATTATCACTTAATTTGCCCAACATTGGGGCAAGGGTCCGATTTACCCTTTCAACTTGACCATAGGCCTGAGGTGATCCCGTCGCGATATTATGATGTACAGTATCAGAAGTCGGTCAAAGAGTCTTCGAATTCTTTCGAGGTGAAACAAGTTCCTCGATCTGATGTGATAACCCTAGGTTTGCGATAATTCAAAAAATGCAGTTTGAGGCGCGCAATTGTTTTCGAAGATGCAGTATGTTTAGTAGGGTAGAGTCGAGTAAAATTGTCGAATGCGTTAATCAGCACTAAAATGGGTTACTTAGCTTTAATTCTACAATCAAGGATGTCCGCATGATCAATATGAACGTTTTCGAATGGCTTATCGCCTTTTGGAATTACGTTCACCAAACCTTCGACTCTGCCCGATTTTGGTATAAAGGCGATATATTTAGTACAATTGACAATATGATCCCTAACTTTCTCTTTCATTCCGGGAAACCAATAAATCCTACCAAGTGTTTCGCATACTTTTTCGGCACCGATATGGCCTAATTCGTCGTGATATTTGAAAATGACATTTTTCTCCATACCGCTCGGCACGTAAAATAATAATAAATCATTTTTCTTACGGTAAATAATACCATTACGTAATTCAAACTGCTTTTCTTCTGAAAAATCCAACTTTTTACAAATTTCGACTATTTTATTATCCTGAGCTTGAGTTAACATAAGAATTCGTTCGAAGGGGTTATCATTAATAACACTTATGAAATTGCAACGGCTTAAACCGTCTACGTGGGTCATACTTTTGCCTTCGCGATATTCCGCAACAAAATCATAAACTTGCAATTCCATAACCCACTTTTCGATTTCTTTCCTTCTTTTTAAATGCAAGTACGAGTCAGTTACAAACAGTTACTAATTTAAATGCGTATGTAATGTGTATGTAAGTGCGTATGTAATAGCCAAAACTTCCAGCTCAAAGCTGTGTTAACGAATTTCAGTGTCTGATGTTCTTTTAGAAAAGTAAAAACAAAGATGCAATTTCAAAACCCCTTTTCGTTGCATCAGAATTGCTCTGAATCTTAACCTACTGGCATCGCAGTGCAATTCTGTTTGGTCCTTTGGGTCATAGGTTGATAGAATTGCAGGTTTAATCAATTTTTTTCAACAGATTAAAGACTTCCAATTTTTTCTCATTGAATTTAAATTTAACTTCCTTACGTAGCAAATCATACAGGGGCTCGGTTAAAACTAAAAAAACCTCAATAAATTTTCAAAAATAAGAGACAAGACCTATGAAACTCTGTAACTCGCGAACATTTATTGGTACTGGGAAGTTCAAAACTGCTTCAATTCCGCGATTTGTAGGTGTGACAACAAGTTCAGAGATTCGGTAACCCAAAAATTTAATCAAAGTGGACATAAAACTGCATTTGTCAAAAACGAATCTCCAATTTGTTCTCAACCATGACCCTGAACACTTTCTTAAATACGAATAAACGATGCTTAATTGTGGACGTTGCTCGCGGCTTTAGTTCGCAGTCACTTGAGTAATGTCCCCAATTGCTGCAATTAAAGCAACGAATCTTACCCGACGTCGACACTTTTAATCCCTTATATTCATATTTGGTTAGTTTATCATCTTTGGTTGCACTTTTTGCAAAATTATCACTTTTCTCACCACTGACGTTCCTTGCCTGCAAACTCACTTTTTCAAAGGCTGACAGCAATGTTTCTATCAAATCGAATCGGGGTATACGTGCTTGATCACGCAAACATACATCTGCAATATCGTTAACAATATAATCGATCCTTTCACTGTCTTCAGTTGACACTCTATTTGCAAAAATGGTCTTTTTTCGAATTCCTTGCGCAAACGTACTCTGCTAGGACGCCGATGAAACATATATTTAATTTCAAATAGGATATTGTCGGCTGACATACTGCCATTATCTGGTCGGGAGTGCAACCAGGCTAACTGTTTCCCTTTCATCTTCGAGCCAATTAATATTCTCACTATATCATCACCCAGTTTGTTGATACCCTTCAAGAGTCTCACTTGTCGTTCCAGGCTGTCAAACGTTCCACTCGTACCATCAAACACGCCCAACAGCTCATCGATTGCAGAAATTGTGATTTTTGGCATAAAAGTCTCTGTCTCTAGTCACTGCTTGCCTTCGCAATTCAATTTCACGTCGCTCTTGATCCAGGCGTTGAGCTTCAATTCTTGCCAATTCTAGTCTGGCCACATTTTCTCCGCTCCTACGCAACTCTTGCGCCAACCGTTCGCGCTCAAATCCAATATTTTCCAAATTCCTTTCACCCTCTCTTTCTTCAGCTTCCCTTAGAGCATTATTTTTAAATCTTTCAATTTCTGTTCTAGCTGCTTACAGCTCTTGCGTTAAGGAACTATACTGGGTCGCAAACGATTTGAAATCCTTATCACCCAAGATTCTTGGGTGATCTCCCCAAGCTTCACCGACATCTTTTTCAAAAATTCGAGCATTTAACTACTTTATTTCCCACCGTACTCTCGTTCACCCTGTTTAAGATAACCCTGAGTTCATCCTCGGTGTAATCCTAGAGGCATTTTCCGGGAGCTATTTTGAATGAACACTTTCACACTAATATTCACTTTGTAGGCACATTTAAAAAGTTTGTATCATCAAAACTGCCGGAACACGTTTATAACGACTAAAATTGGAAAGCTTCACTTGTCTTTTGTTCTCGAATTTCCGTCGGTCATCTTCTATTCGTACAAATGCCCGTTTAATCGCGTCGGATCTAATTCTCTGTTTAAATCCCACTCTGATTTTTACGGATGGCGAAATGATGATCAAGAAGATATTATTCGAGGACCGAGGACACTGAATCAGGTTTACTTCGAAAACATATTGAGAATTAGAAGAACTGAAGACTCTGATTATATCTTTAATCATTGATTAGCCCTATTTAATCAGTACTTTGAGTTCCACCATTCTCTTAATTATGATTAAGGGAAGGTAATCATAAGTTAACTTAACCGCCCAATAATGGCTGGTTATGACATTTAATTAGTGATTAAAGTAACAAAACCCTGAAATTGAAGTGCAAGTGCAGTGAGTGAAGTATACAGGAAGGGAATATGGCTCTGTTTTACGATGATATTTTATCCTAATCTGAGGATGATAATGAAATGTTTTACCACGTTCAGAAAATAACAAAAATATTCAGAGAACGAATGAATTAAGTCGTCATTGAAAAAGACTAGTTGACATTTGCATTGCGTCCAGTTTAAGGTTAGATAAACCCAATAATTCAAAAAAAGACTGGCTTGTTCAAAGAAATATATGATTATTTTGTACTCACATCTTCTACTTTGTCCGCCATAATATTCACCATTTTTATTTTGCTTTTTAAAAAACACAATTTCCACTTCTCTTCTATTGCACTTTAACCACATGTAAATTTAAACTTTGGGCGTCTTATCAGAAGATGGTGTCTAAATAATATGGCGCCAAGTGTTAAAGAAGAATTTCGTTTTAATCAATCAGAGTCGTCGTTACAACAGGAAGACGTAGAAACTAGACTTTATTGCGAACAGAGTATACTATTAGCTAAGCAGAGGTTGAAAATGCTTGGTAGATCGCATCGCTGGTTAACCCACATTTAGTCATTGATTAAAAAATAATCATGCTGATTTAATCATGGATTTAATCAGAGTTGGTGAAATCAGCCAATGTAGATATAAGTATAAAAGGTAACAATACGTTTGCTTTCGCGGTTGGCAAGATTCTGCTAGATTCAGTTATTCTCCCCCATCATGTCTTGCTCGATAATGATCGACACAGTTCGGTAAATTGACGATCTTGCTACGGCGGCAAATTCAAAAAATATAATCATAAATCTATCTCTTACATTCATTAAGAACTTGGAAAGACCTGCTTTTAAGTTTGCATTTTATAAAATTTTCAGATATTGAAACTAAACCTTTATTTTGTAGTCGTAGATTTTTTCTGCCTTTTCTTAGAAAATAGTATTTATTCATAATTCTGCCTAGAAATGTATGTTTTTATAATAACTGTGAAAAACTACAAATATAGTTTTTACAAACTGCAAATTTTCCTTAGTTTTTTTGTAGAAATTCGTAATTCTCTACAAAAACCTATTCAAATAATATCAAGAACTAATTACTAAACCTTCATTATGGTGTCGATAAATTTCCTGTTTATTCAAAGAGAAGTTTAGTTATGAATAGTCATGTGTAGAAATTTATTTTTTTGCGAAGTTTTTTACTGTCGGTAAATTTAAAAAAATGGTCGGTACCGCAAAAAAAATATTGGCCGGTCCGCAATAAAAGATTTCTGGGAAAATCTTTAATGATTTGGATTTTATTCTAAGAAATTAATTTCAAGTTTGAAAGAATTCAAAATATGTCAAATAAGAATCTAGGAAATTTTACGACATTTTTTTTGCAGCAAGTCTTGAGAATCTTAAAAACAAAAATTAGATTTTTGAAGATTTCGAAATAAAAAGAATTCTGAAAGGTTTTAAGATAATACAACATTTTTCATAAATTTCCTGAAAGAATGTTTAACCTTCGGAGAATACGCTGGGCCAATTTGTACAAAAAAAATGTTTTGATGAAATTTTTTTTTAAATTTGAAAATTGGGCAGGTTATTGAGTTAAAGGTCCCAACTATAGTACGCAGAGCGGTCAATTCGTCGTTGAGAAGCCTTTGATACTTATGGATCTTTCGATCACAGGAGCGCCTCCCCCCTCTACCCTTTGCTTCCATCATAAGACAAAATTTGATTTTCTATATTCATTTTTTTAATTAATTATGAAAATTAAAATTTTCAATTATTAAAATGAATTCGTTGTAAATGCATCTGTTTTTGCCCTGTACCCACATGTACAACTAGTATTGTAATCAATTTCCCATGTGGTGAAATTAGAACAACATTTGATTAGGTTGTTAATAACCAATTCAGGATTTAATTGACAAAAGCATTAAAAAGCGGGAACGTGAGTTACTTGAAATGGCCAAGTCCTGGTAACAAGAATGAAACGGGACGTTTTTTTCAAGTTTTTTTGTGTGCATATTTTCTTGTTTTTTTTTTAAAGAAACCTACCGCGAATTACTTTCCTGTAAAGTTAGCCTCATGCAAGGGCATCTGACAGATTTGATTCTTTATTGTTAGTTTTCCTATGTGGGGCGAAATTTGTTTGGGGCAAACGCTTTTTGTGGCTAATGCTTTTTGAGGCGATAGCTTTTTCCTCACCTTCCCCAGTTTCCATTTGGAAACTAGATATTTTTGGATAATAATATGTTGTGATGTTAAAAATTATACACATATTATATTTTAAGACATATCTTAAAAGGATTTCTAGGTCTCCAAATTATCAAAAATTCAATAAAAAAATTGCCGGAAATTTTTGGTAATTTATGGTAGTTTTGTCCCAAAATTGAATTAAAATATGTCTATCAATTTCTGGAAATTTTTAGTAATTTGGGTAATTTTACAGGTAAATATAGTAACTTACGATAAATTACCAAAAAAAATTTTAGGGAGATTTCTATAAATTTATGGAAAATAATACGGTAATATTATAAAAAAATAATAGATAATTTCTAGATAGAAAAATTTAGCCGAAAAGCTAGACATTTAGGTAACGCAGCTATATTTTCTTACAAGACGAAATCCAATGAAATCGGCGCTCGAAGTCGAGATTCAACTCGCAGTGAATATGGCCTAAGTTTTTGGAATTTTTCAAACATTATTGCTCGAGACAATTCGTTTGTAAGAGAACTGATGTAAAATTATTATCATTCAGGCTTTGTATTCAGAGTTAGAATTTATATTATGTGTTAAAGACATGAAATCGCAAATTATGTAGAAACGACCTATATAATTTAAGTTAATAATAATTATTCATATTCTCCATATATACAAAAGAATAATAATCAACTGAGTTACATCAGATTTGATGATATAGAATCTAGTTACAATTTTAATTTTGTTACTTTAACTATCGCCTTTCCAGTATTTTCTCCATGCAACATTCCAACAAATGCCTTGAACATATTTTCAAACCCTAGAGTAATAGTCTCTCGATATTTAAGTTTTCCCTCCTGTATCCACTTCATATTTTGTGCAAAACTTTCATTATATCGATCAGCCCAACGTGTAACAATAAATCCTTCCATTTTTAATTGCTTAAATGCCATTGCTGGCTGGAGGATTTTAGTTTTAGGAAGACCTTTTCGATCTGCATTATAAGATGAAATGCTACCGCAGACGGAGATGCGACCGAAATCATTCATTCGATAAATAACAGTTCCAGAAATATCGCCTCCAACCTGTGCGAAAAAACATATTTAAATTATTATTTAACCAGCAGTAAATGCACGCGCGCTTTCCCGTTTCTACATTTTTATTTCCTAACATTAAAAGTATGAACAGTTTACAAATCCATTATTAAACAAATTTTTAAATATTAGGAGTTTTTCACATTTTTGAAACAATAATTAATAATTTCTAATTGAAAGTACTTAAAATAAAATAATTATATATATAATAATAATAATAATTATATATATATATACAAAATATTCACGATTTTGAATCTATTAAATTTTTACCACAAAATTCCCACCTTTTCCCGCCTTTTACGATAGCGTAGAATACAATGCATAGTGGACTGCCACATGCGTAATTTGCTCGATTGCAATATTACAATTTATTTCAAAAACATATTTTTCCATTTTTTAAAAGTATTTAAGAATTTTAAATATGAAGCAGGAAAAAGAAACACAAGTAGCTCAAAGGAACAATAAAAGTGACAAATGATAAGAAACTGAAATACAATTCCACATAAAAAAAAATCAAGAAATATTTCGTGATTTTTTTTTCATTGTCGGTCACCCCGTGAATGGAAAACGTTTCATATAAAGCTATCTGAGAATAGGTAACATTTTGAAAAAGGCCAATATTTCGAATAGAATGAAAAGGAATCGAGCCTTATTTATTATTCCGTAAAAAGCGTTAAAATGGCATAATTTAAAATTTAAACATTTTTAATCAGAAGCTCTCAAAATAAAAAAATTGGAGAAAAAAGTTTCAAAGCTGTAGAATTTCATGAAAAAGGAGTTGAAATTGTATCATGTCTAATTCAAAGCCTTCAAAACGGTAAATTTAATGAATTTAGATTGAAATTACCAAATATGTACAATTTTAAAATGTTTAACATCGAATAATTTCAGATTAGAATTTTTAAAAGGGAATTATCTGAAAATTAAAGGAATTAAAATGATTCAAATTGTATTGTTTCTAATTTAAAAATTTAAAAATTGAATACTTTTAAATTTAAATAGTTTTTAATTCGAAGGAATTAAAATTTGGCAATTTTAAATTGAAATCTCAGACGAATGCTTCAAAGTCAAAGCTTCTGAAATTCTAAGATTTGAAATTGCTATGACATACAAAATTTTTATTCAATATTAAAATTAAATTATTGTAAAAAAAACGTTCAAAATGAAATAGTTTTGAATGGGAAACATGAAAAATGAAAAACTTCTACTTCAGAACGTTGAGAGATAAACGAATCTGAATTTCATTCCATAAAGAAAAAATGTTCAAACGCCAAGAATAACTACGTTTTTCTCCTAAAGGGTAAAAAATCGATTATTTCTGGTCTTGCCGAGGCCTGACCTTTGAGATTACACTTTCTTCATCCCTAACGAAGTAGACGTGTGTTTTGCGCTCTGTCGACATTTTTCATTCATTCATCTGGCCCATATCTCTTTTAAATCTCCCTCCTGAAGTTATCTTCAATTTTTTCGTCTGTGGTGGGTAGACCCGCACGTAGTGCGAGATTCAGTGCATTTGAGCCGGCAAGGAATCAAATCAGGTCACGCCTTGGCAAGATCAGAAATAATCGTTTTTACCCTTTGGGGGTAAAACATAGTTATTTCATGTATGTGCCTTCGGCCTGACCTTTGAGAAAAGTTTGTACTCAGCCGGCAGATTGAAAAAGTGCACTGTGTGTTTTAAAATAAAACGACTGTAGGAAACCTGTTTAGATAAAACAATAAGATTGAAAATCCCTTTATTAGTTAAAATTATTAAAATGACCTTTATTAGTATTCCTGGAAAATATTCAAACAGAAAACAATCATAAGGAATAGAACATTTAACAACAAGCACACCAAATATAAATTGAGTGTTCTTTTGATAAACAGAAGTAATATAAAAATCTTCAGAAAAAGTTTTTAAAGAGGATCGAAACTGGTCTCTACACTTCTCTGAAATAATGGTTGCAAAAAGGATTTTGACCTTTCCAGTTTCGTTTCTTCAAAATTTCGTCTATCGGTAAACCATCCCGAAAACGTGATGAAGAAACTGCTACACGGATACTCCCAGTAGAGACGTTTATACCAGATTTTCTTAGGGCTGTTTGCACCCTACCTGCAATTACTGATCTTGAACCAGGATCTACTTTTCCTCTAGCACTGATAAACAAATTACTCAGTCCTGCTCTTGCTCTTCTTCTAGATTTCGAAATTTGGATCAAACATCTCATCCACAGTGTTGGATCCATATATTGTATTTTATTTTTAGAGAGACCCCATCCTGATCGTCTATATGAAATACTGGCAGTCTTTGAACCAAAAATTGGCCATAAAAACTATGCGATTTTCAGAATCTTGAAAATTCTCTGAATTTATCCTTAACAGAGTGAGATCATGCACCATTCGACCCGATGATAAGAAAAGCAGCAATGCCACACGCCTGGATACTTGAAATAAATTTTAGGGATTTACAACTGTCTGTATCATCCACCCAATCAATACGTTGTCTTCCCATAGCATAGCCTTTACTTGCAGAGGAAGAGATGAAACTATGGCTTTTAACATATGCTTCACTATCGGGTGAGAATTTACTTCATTCCCTCTGGTTGGATTTGCAAATGTCGCTATAACCGATTTATGAATCAAAATCGTACTATAAGCAAATTTCTTTTTTTCCTATGTAAAATCATAAACATTGTGCAACCTTTTGCGGGGATGGACTATTTATTTAAACTCTATTTTTTGTAGCACATGAAGACCATTATTTCCAAGGTGCATAGTAAGTTCTTTTAGTTGATTCACGCCACGATGAGTCCAATAAATCTATAACTTCTTCAGTCCATTCTTTTGTCTGGGAAATCCACCCCGTACCATCCAAGCATCCAAATGTAGGTCGGACACCTTTGGCGGAGTAGAGTTGGTTTCCAAGTCGATGTGATTCTGTGGACGGTTCTAGTGATCGATTTTTTAGATCTGCTCTCCAGAAGACTTTCTCCCATCTTGGGACAATTATGATAAAATCCTCTGGGCTAGGTTCAGGTGTTGCAGAACCCTCGGAATTAGACAGGGTGGTGGAAATATCGACGCTAGCTCGTAATTCCACAATTGACTGAAGGCGTTCACAAGAGTTGATTTCTGATCCCTGATTCGAGATCAGGGCCCCCAAGCTGGTGTGTATTTCACTGCAACAGAGTTTTGTGTAGCTAGTCAAAACCCTTTCGCTGAGGCGCTATATTCACCACCCATACAAACAAACTTTGTGTCATGGAAAACCGTCGCAAATGCTCTAAACCACTAAAATAATTAACAAATATGTTTTTTAATGTTGTGGATAGTAGAAGGTGATTTTTTATTATTTTGATGATCAATTCTGTTTGAAAATGTATTTACATTTTTTTAAATTTTGTCGCAAACTGAAATAAAAAAATATCGAAAATATTATCGACGTTACCATAACCCTATATCTCTTATACGTTTTACAAAAAGTCTGATGATTTTGCCAGTAAATTCATTAATATTATTTGTTTACGATCATTAAAAGAAAATTATTTTATAATTTTTATAATATGCATAAAATTTAGCTAAAATATAGTATTTAATTTTTATAAAACTAATATTGTGAATTTTATAAAATGCACATCCTTACTTGTTATGTCGACACCGCCAACAAATATATTGATTATGTTTTTATTGACTCCTTTATTCATAATCGACAGCCCTTTTTTGAAATGTATGAGAGGGATAAAGGGTTATGATAACTTCAGTACTATTTTAACAAACAAGGTTTATAAATTTTTCCAGAATATTTGGTTAACTTAAACATTAAGTTTCTGAAAAATTCATGTCGTGCTTAAAAAAATGCTTTTACTGCACTCGACACTTTTAAAAATATATTTAATAATTATTTTTGGTGATTTATAACCTAGATTGACAATTTTGTGTGTATGGCGAATGTGACGCTTCAGCGACAGGGCTTTAAAATATTTACACAAAATTTTGTCGTGGTGAAATACACACCAGCTTGGGGGCTCTGTTCGAGATGTATAAATTGGAACGACTGCTGATTGTGCCGTTGCTATCAAGTCTGTTCATGGAACTTCCCATTTTTTGAAAAACGGGTTCCATTACTCTCGTCAACAAATACAAATCCGTGAGAGAATCCAGTCGGATAACTGGTCTGCTACTATATTGTAAACTTCTGGTATAAAGTGATCCTCCAGTTGAAGATCTAGTTTTGACATCAAAGTTAACAGTTACTCTGTTAACTGCAACAGACGTTGTGACTTCGTGCCTCCTTGCCTCCGAATATAAGCTATCACTGTGTTGTTGTCTAATTGAAAAGATAAGGCTTTTCCCTCCAGAATACGAGAATTTTTGACAATCGTTATGTATACTGCCTACATTTCCCTTTTGTAGATATGCCAATTTTTCTGTTCCAAACTCCATTGGCCCTTCATCAGCTTGTCTACCACCAGGGCTACCCAACCCATGTTCGATGCATCTGTTGTTAAGTGCATAGTAGGCATTTTTGGAAATATTTTCTATCTTTTGCCCAAAATGTTCATCCATCATTGCAAGTCTGATTTTATATGATCCGGAAACGTAAAGAGTTCATTCAGAAAAATTTCCGGAAGCGAATGAGCAGCTCGTTGCATTTTTCTGCAAAACAGTTTCTCTACAGGAATTACAAGGGAAGCAAACTCCAGCCTTCCGAGAAATGATTTTGCCTGATGCCAGTCTTACTTTCTTAAAAGAACCTTAGATCTGTCCAGGAATTATATATGATACCCAGATACTCTAGTTGACTTGTAGCTTCCAATACTGATTTTTGAAAATTTACTTTCCATCCTAGGAGCGTGAGGTTCGCAAAAAGAAAATCGTCGAGGTAACCCACTGTTCTCATTCCCTTTTCTCTCAGCTGACTGGCTACCCAGTTTGGTATTCTCAAAAAGGCTAGCACTCATACAATACGTTTCTCCTTGATAGCTCATGGTCACATAACGTCTGTGTGATTCCTTTATCAGTAGATTCAAATAAGCCTGTGACAGGTCTATCTTTGCTAAATAATCCTTCATCTGAAGGAAACTTGGGATTCGGGGATGACTTATCAACCGAAATTTTCGTGGTTGAATATACTGGTTAAGACGCTTGAGATTGAATATTGGTCTCCACGAAACGTCGGATTAAGGTATAAAAAACATGGTTGATGGGAACCCGGTCTGAGCTTCCATTTTCTTCAAAACACCTGTTTTGAGAAACGCCGTAAGTTCTTTGTCCATGCCGTGAGATAATTTTGTCTCCATTCGCGTGCAGAAATCTCTGGACAATTTTATCGTGGACGATTTTTTCATGAATGGTATAGAGTATGCTTTTATCATACTGATGGTGGAATCTGGAGCCCCGAGTTTTATCCACCTTTTGACGTAACTGATCTGCTTTGCTCATTCCAATTGGGTATTTTTGCTCTTAAGTTGAAGGAGCCTCCTCGAGAACCCCTCTGGTTCGAAGTATTCCAAGATCGACATTTTTTCTTTCCTTTTTGCTTAGCTGCGGGATGTCTGAACCTGATGGTTTCGATGGTGGAAAAAATGTATAAAAACCAACATTTTTTTTCAGCAAATCGTTCAATCGTTTTTCTTCGAAAATATGTGTCGTTAATGGGGGAAAATCTATCAGAAGGGAGGCCATGTGACCACTCTTTAGTTCATAAATCTTTCTTTTTATATCAATGATGTCCGCACGTCTACCACAGGTATTTTGAAGAAGTTCGTCAAAAGTATTTCTAAAAGGTGCTTCCTTTTTAAGAAAATGATTATTTAAATGGTCCTCAATGGATGGGTACTTTTTAAGTAAGGTAGAAAGAGCCCATGAAATTCTTTTTTTTATGCAGTAAACTATGTGAAATTGTACCCAGTGTAAATTGAAACTTGGTTAGAAGATCAAAAAAAGGTGTAGAACCTGCTAATCTGGTTAGATGGGTGTTAATTGATAAGGCTGAAAATACAAGAGCAGCCTGCAATTTCCTTTGAGCTTCCACATAACGAATCTTATTCCACGATTCATCACCAAAACGTTGACAATGAATTCCCTGACTTGCTAACTCTTCCGATCCTTTCGGAACTGTTATGCGCCAACTCCTTAGTTAAAGGCAACAAAGGGCCTAGAGGGGTAAGCATGCAAAAGTTGCCTCCGCGCGTATCAAGTTCATATTACCACTATAGATGGGCATTAAGGTGTAATAAAATTTCTTCAAAGGATAACTTAAAAATTGGATTTTTAGGGTAGTTATGGACAAGGACAGTAAAATAAAAAAGTCATTTTTCTCGAAAACTGCTTAATCGATTTTGATGATCGAAATATATGTTATAGTCACCCGTAAGACTAATTAGGAAAAAATAAGAAATTTTTTTCAACAAATTATAGGGGCAAAATTTTTTTTTTTAAATTTGCAACATTTTTTTTGACGTTATGTTTTACAGATACATCTCTCGGTTATTTGACAAAAATGCACTTATTGTCTTCTTTAACATATGTTTTACCCAAATTTTGCATAGGGGCACTTCATGGCTTAAAATAATCATATCTGGCGCAGAGCGCCTTGCGTGTATTGCGTATAGCGCATAACATGACCTCGAGTAAAAAAATGTTTAAAAAATTTTCAATGTTTTTCTGAGGTTCTGTTTTAGAGATGTTTTAGAAACCTCTGTATTTTTAATGCACTTATTGTCTACTTCAACATATATTTCACCGAAATTGTTCATAAGGGTACTTCATGGCTTAAAAAAGCTTAAAAAACAAAATCTCATGCGGGGCGCCGTGCGTGTATGTAGCACAACCTGCGATTTCAACCCCGCTTGTGTGATACTATTATTCTGATTCCGTTATGCACTTGTTTCGAGGTGATTGTAAAATATTTTCCCATCATCATACTGTCTGTCAGTACATTAACTTTCTGATTCCGCGATGCACTTGCTTCGAACAGATCGTCAAATATTCTCATGGCACCTTGATGTCTGCCACGATACAACTTTCTGGATCCGCTAATCACTTCTTTTGAGATGATTGTCAAATGTTTTCATAGCATCTTACAGCTAACCGCACACTAGCCTTCTGAGTCTGTTATTCACTTGTTTCGATCTTTTGGAGGGGGAAACGTGTCTCAACTCTCCCTAGAGGATCTCTACATGCGGGTCTAGCCACCACAGACGAAAAAATTGAAGACAACTTCAGGAGCACGATTCACAAGAGATAAGGGCCAAATGAATGAATGAATAGGGTCGAAAGAGAGCAAAACACACGTGTACTTCACGAGGGAAGAAAGAGTAATATTAAAGGTCATCCCAAAGGTACATACGTGTAATTATCAAATTCAAACTTTGTCATACTCAAACCCTCCAAAATTTTAATGATATTTGAAAATAGAATACAAAAAGATAGTTCAGAATTTTTGAAACTGTGGAATTAAAGCATTTCAATCTAAATGTTTTTTTTTTAATTTGAGTTTGAAATTATTAAATAATTGCGAATATTTTCAAAGAAAAAGTAATTTAATTTTCAATGTCTTGTTAATTTTGACAAATTATTTTCTTAAATTTTCATTGGTTTGAAATTATTCTGGAGCCATGAAACTACATTTTTTAATTACAAATCCTTTAACCTGAAAAGTGTGCAACTGTCAAGTCTATTAAAGTTGATATTCAACGATTGTGAACAATTTCAAAAATCAGACAATTTGGTATCTTTAAAATCAAAGTGTGCAGCCCTGTAAAATTAAAATCGAATAATATAAAATATTTAAACATAAAATTACTAAGTATTAAAGTGACATTTTAAATATTTGCATTTTAAACGATTATAATTATAATTATCGAGTGCTATATTAGCAATCAAATTCTCAATATAAATCTAAAATATTTCAGGGTGGCCGCAAGAAACAAAAAGAAGTGTTCAATAGAAGGAGCATGAAGATCATTATTGTTAATTTTAATATTTTTCCCTTTCCACCTCTCTGATTTCTAAATTTATAACCTTGTAATTTTCAAGGATAGAAGGGGGAGGGGGCACTATAAACACACTTCAAAGTTTAGTAAAAATTCAAGAACAGATAGCCATTTTTTATTTATCTGCTTTTTCGTATCACACGTTAAGATTTGTAAATTAGTAGTCTCGCTCTTTTACTGATTTTTATGCACAATGAAAAATAAACATAAATTATATCAAATATGTAAATTTGTAGATTAAATCACTGAAGATGGTCCATATATGGAGCGGAAAACTCTGATAAAAATCTAAATCTTTTTCATGATTTACGGACCCCCAAGCCACAAAACCAAAAACTAGTAATATATATATATGTATGATTTGAAAATAAAAAAATTTAGTAGAATAAATAAAAATACTCACATTATCAAAATAACAATCAACACCCTTCGGAGCAGCTTCCTTTAAAGCAGCTGCTACATCCTCAGTTTTGTAATTGATCGCGTGATCAAAACCCAATTCCTTAACTAGCCAACTGCATTTTTCATCGGATCCAGCAATTCCGATAACGTTGAGACCTTTGATTTTTCCAATTTGTCCAACATGAGAACCAACTGCTCCAGCAGCACCACTAATAACTAAAGTCTCACCAGATTTTGGTTGACAAATGTCCAAAAGTCCAAAGTAAGATGTATCTCTATAAATCAATTGAAAATGATATATTTAAAATAATACAAAGTACACTCGAGATTCCCTGCAACGAGAAGCTCGGGAATTGAAGTGTTCTCTGTAACAACCGCGAGAGGGTCCCCCACTACACTAACCATTTACTCATTATATATATATCAGTATATATGTAATGCTCTCTATTTTGTAGTAGTGGGGGAAGAGGGGCAGACCAGCTGTTCGTTGCAGAAAACGCAAAAGTGCTCCTTAGAGGGATCGCTCGTTGCAGAGAATCTCGTTGCAGGGAATCTCGAGTGTACATATACAAATAAAATATTTAAAAAAATATATATTTAAAGAAAAAAACCAAAACACTTTTAAAAAAAATGTCCTGAATTTTCCCTAACTAATATTTTATTGTTCCTGAACATTAATATTTAAAAATCAAAATTGTAATATTTTAACATTCTTTATATAGAAACCTTTATAAATTGAATAAAACCCAAAAAACGACTAAAAGTAAATAATGTGTATTGACAATGTCACTATGATTTTGAAAGTAAAAACAATTCAAACTAATTTGACCCGTCAGACTTAAGAACAATTAAAGTCAAATTCAAAATATTTGGAAAAAATTTTAAAATCCTAAAAATTCCAATGTTTCAGTAAAATTGGCGTCAATTTAGAAAACGTTAAGGGATTTGAGTGAAACTCGATGAAATTCATAAAAATTCATAGCGAATTGAAAAATTCAAGTGAATTAAAAAAAGAAAAAAATGAAAGACTTATTGAAATTTAGTAAGTCTGAAATAAATTTTAAAAAGTCAAGGGAATGCAAAGGATTTTATGAAATCCCTAGAAAATTGAAGGTGAGTTTAAGACTTCAAGATGAATTAAAAAAGATCTACAACAAAAATGTTAATTTATTGAATTTTGAATATATATTCCTGAAATCATGGAATTAATAAATTAAAATATACACTGTAAAAAATAATTTTGGAATTTTTCCCAAAAAATATTGGAACGCAACATACCCAATGTTATAGGGAATTTT
>JAAAKG020013013.1:0-20855 GCA_010014905.2 Druon quercuslanigerum | reverse complement strand
CATTTTCAAAATTTTTAAAATGAATCGAAAATCAAAGTTTTGAGCCAAACAATGCACAATATGACAAAAAGTCAAGAGAAGAAAAACATTGCCTTTTGAAAGTTCTAGAAGATTATCATAACAACTTTTTATATTTTTTTTATTTTAAGGTTTCAAACCCGTCATGCACATTTATTGCACTTGATCAGCACTTTTGAGTAAGCAGTAGTTTTTTATGTTAAGGGATGGTTTTCCAAATCTATTTTGGGGGCGTTGGAAAGCCTAAAATAAGCCTTCAAATCTGATTTATTCACTTTTAATATTAGTACATATTTATTTTTTATCGTAGTTTTATTTATGATAGGGATTGTTTTTGCAGAATTGCGTCGCGGGTCTTGAAAGAGCCTTAAATGAGTCCTCAATTCTGATGTGCCCACTTTTATGATTAGTGTACATTTATTGCACTTTATCAGCGCTTTTGAGTAAGGAGTAGTTTTTTCTGTTAAGGGATGGTTTTGCCAAATCTATGTTGGGGGCGCTGGAGAGGCTAAAATGAGGCTTCAATTCTGATGTACTTACTTTTGAGATTAGTGCGTATTTATTGTTTATGGTAGTTTTTTTATGATAGAATTCGTTTTTGTAAAATTGCGTCGTGGGTCATGGAAGAGCCTAAAATGAGTCTTTAATTATAATGTACACAGTTTTATGATTAGTGAAACTTTAGTGCACTTTATGAGCACTTTTAAGTAAGGGATAGTGGTCTAAATTCAAGGAATGACTTTGGAAAATTGATTTTGGAGGTGTTAGAGAGCCTAAAATGAGCCTTCAATTCTGGTGTACTGCATTTCAAAATTAGTCTATATTTATTTTTTAGGGTAGTTTCTTATGATAGAAGTTGTATTTGAAAAATTGCGCCGTGGGTCATGCAAGAGCCTTTAATGAGCCCTCAATTCCAGTGAAAGATAAAAATTTGATATAACTGACATTTCTACCATGGGACTGCTAGCTTTACGCAAATCTTACAGTGCCATACATTTAAAAAAAATAGGGAGTCCGAAATTTGGCTCTTAGGTATTAAATGAACCTTAAATGAGCCCTTAATTATGGCATAGGTCTGACGTTCTTTGGGCAAAGTGGAACTTCCAGCTTCGTCCACCTCATTTATCTAAATTTTTTACATTACTATAGAACCAACATGTTTCGAGACCAATCTATAGACCCCATCATCAGGGATTATTTATAGTTAAACTACAAGGTCTGATGAAACACACTACCTGCAATTTAAAACAGATATATAAATATATATTTAATATATACAAACCAATATTTTTCATTTAGTACATCACGACAGTAATTAAAATCCTATTAAAAATGACAAACCCAGTATTGAAAATTGAGGAAGTTTTATTTTAATATACATAAAAAGTAAAAAATTTCATTTGCACTGATTTTTGAAATCATTTCATCCCACTTTTTAGTGAGAGAGAGAGAGAGAGAGAGAGAGAGAGAGAGAGAGAGAGAGAGAGAGAATATTTAACCACGATCCTGCTTTTTTATACGTATCTTTTCGTATGCCAGGACCAAAGTGACTCAATTTTTAACGAACCCATCGCACTAAGCTAAACCTCGTGAAATGCAATTGTGACAAGAAATTTCGCTGATCTGAGGAAAAAATCAAACCTATAATACAAAAACAACCCAATCGGAAAAATTTTGCATACGTCAACATTAACAACGAGCCTGTAATGGCAATCCGGCAGTTAGCTAGCATGTTCAGGCGTAGTACAGGGTACAATGCTAGACAAGTACTGGACCAATACTGAAAATACAGCACTGGCAGTCAAGCGTTGGACCAGCAAGGACATAAATCTGGAACACTACACATGTACTGTATGATGGCCAGCCAGAGATTGTAGTTCTTAAGCCTAGGCTTGGCTGAAAAATGGCACAATCTGGGTAGTCCATGTGCTGATTAGAAACCGACATAGGTGTTCTGCCAAGCGTTGGCGCTGTACTGAACCACTATTATGTCTATGTACTGCTTAGAAACCAACTTGGAAGTTCTGCCGATGGTTAGCTCGATACTGGCACAGTGCTGAACCAGTATTGAGTTTATCTTCAGGTTAGCAACCGACTTGGAAGTGCTGCCGACGTTTGAATCGTTACTGGCCTCAACCAGTACTAAGTCCACATGCTGGTTAGAAACCGGCTTAAGAATTCTTCCGAGTGTTGGCGCGGTACTGGCTTGGTACTGAACCAGTATTATCTATGTGCACTGGTTACAAAGTAGGTTGGGTGTTCTGTCGATGGTTGACTCGGTACTGGCTCAGGACTAAACCCGTATTATGATCATTTTCTGGTTAGCAACCGGCTTAAGAGCGCTGTCGAGGGTTGGCTCGTTACTAGCTTAGTACTCAACCAGTAATAAATCCATGTGCTGGTTAGCAATCGGCTTAAGAGTTCTGCCAAGCGTTGGCGCTGTACTGAACCAGTATTATGTCTATGTACTGCTTAGAAACCAACTTGGGAGTTTTGTCAATGGTTAGCTCGATACTGGCACAGTGCTGAACCAGTATTGAGTTCATCTTCAGGTTAGCAACCGACTTGGGAGTGCTGCCGACGTTTGCATCGTTACTGGCATCAACCAGTACTAAGTCCATATGCTGGTTAGAAACCGGCTTAAGAATTCTTCCGAGTGTTGGCGCGGTACTGGCTTGGTACTGAACCAGTATTATCTATGTGCACTGGTTACAAAGTAGGTTGGGTGTTCTGTCGATGGTTGACTCGGTACTGGCTCAGGACTAAACCCGTATTATGATCATTTTCTGGTTAGCAACCGGCTTAAGAGCGCTGTCGAGGGTTGGCTCGTTACTAGCTTAGTACTCAACCAGTAATAAATCCATGTGCTGGTTAGCAATCGGCTTAAGAGTTCTGCCAAGCGTTGGCGCTGTACTGAACCAGTATTATGTCTATGTACTGCTTAGAAACCAACTTGGGAGTTTTGTCAATGGTTAGCTCGATACTGGCACAGTGCTGAACCAGTATTGAGTTCATCTTCAGGTTAGCAACCGACTTGGGAGTGCTGCCGACGTTTGCATCGTTACTGGCATCAACCAGTACTAAGTCCATGTGCTGGTTAGAAACCGACTTAAGAATTCTTCCGAGCGTTGGCGCGGTACTGGGTTGGTACTGAACCAGTATTATCTATGTGCACTGCTTAGAAACCAACTTGGGAGTTCTGTCAATAGTTAGCTCGGTACTGGCACAGTACTGAACCAGTATTGAGTTCATTTTCAGGTTAGCGACCGACTTGGGAGTGCTGCCGACAGTTAGCTCGTTACTGTCTTAGTAATCAACCAGTACTAAGTCCATGCGCTGGTTAGCAAGTAACCTGGGAGATCTACCGAGCGTTAGCGTGGTTCTGGCTTGGTACTGAACGAGTATAATAAGTGGCATAACTAAAGTTAGTACGACCTCGCTCAAAATTACTCACGGGGTTCATTTGCAACTACAAATATTCAAATTTTGTACCAAAATTTGCTGGACAAAACAAAAACTAAAAATGTTTGCCTTTTTCTTCATTTTGCTACTGAGTTAAGAGGGTTCCTGGAAGCTATAGAGTCTCTACGGCAATACATGGTTTTCCGGTATGGTGGTTACACCACTGCTTACCGACCTGAGTCACGTTTTTGCTTGAATCTTCAAATTGAACGGCGTCAAAGATCTACGGTCGAGTGACGTCTTTTTGTTAGTGCTCAATATTTTTAATTTCGCAAGGCATAAGCTTTAATTACAACATGGACGAATCACTGAAGAATGGTAAGTGACAAATCCTTTGTAATAGCGAACTGTAAAAATATTAAAGACACACAAATTTATTTAGAAAATTTTTATTTTCTATTGAACTTTTTCACTTGGTGCGATATTTAAACACCACTAACTTTGTCTAATGTGTTCCTAAAGCCAATCATAACACCAAAGAAGAAAAATCTATTTTACAATTGCATTTACAAGAAACCTAAATTAAAACAGGAAATTTTCGCAGAAAACTATTATTTTATTATTTTTAGTTGCGACATGGAATATCAGTGAAGAAATTCAATTATGAGTTTAGGTGAGTAAGTTTCGAAAAAGGAAATATTTTAACTTAGAACAGGCCATTTTTTACATGAAACGGGGATTTTGGGAATTGATTCTCGTTAAGAAGAAATTTATTTAAAATAAGTCCCTATTCCAAGTCAGATTTTGTCACGAATGTATTTCTGCGATACGTCTGACTAACTGCTGAAGAGGTTTAAAGTTTGCTCTTATTATTTCCTTAATCCAACTATGGGAGCGTTCACATATTACGAAACATTAAAAAAAAGGCGGAGGGTGTTCGTGTTTCGTTATGGTCTGTTATGCGGGTCTGTTATTTTTAAACATTATTGATAGAAGAGAAATTTTTAATTGTACATGATTTTTCACTAATTGTAAATAATTATGTTCTTAACATTTCGCTATCAAACTATAATCTGCGGATTTGCTTACATTTTTAGAGAGATAAGAAAAATTAAATTATGGGCAAAAACTTATTTTGAAGAATTAGACCAAAAATTAGAAGCTTTTTAATCATCTTGAAAGATTTGAGATTTAATTTTTTGCCAGATTTCTGGCAAAATTTTAAATGGTTCAGGTTTCATTTTAAAAGAATAATATTAAGTTTTGAATATTTGAAAATGTGTGGGAAAAGAATATAAAAGACTTTACAATTTTTTTAATTTCTTAGAATTTAAAATTTGTTTAGGTAAGTTGAATTTTGCAGGGTTTTAAGAGAATGAAAAAAATTTTCTTCTAAAATTCATTGAAAAAATTGTAATGATTGTTTTTCGATCAATTCTAATAGAAAATTTAAAAAGATTACAAAAAATTTGTAAGCATTTTGGCCATATTAAATAATTTTGGAAAGAATGTGAGTAAGTTGGTTGAGAATTTTAAAATGCTCGCAAATTTTTATTTACAAAAAAAGATAATAATAATTTAATCAGATAATATAAAATGTAATAGATAATCAGATAATTAACATGTAATTTTATCATTAATTCTAACAAAAAGTCTCTCAGTGTAGACGCTCATTTTCAAGGATTCAAATATTGTTTAAAATTATCCGAGGACTAAGTGATAGTTTTGAAACTATTCAGTTGCTTCCTTAATTTAAGTCCAATCTAAAATTACTGGCAGAACAGTACAGAATAGCGTTATCATTCCAGAGATATGCTAGTACAGTAGTAAAAACTGCCAGTAACACACCACTACTGGTCAGTACGGGCGCAGTATTTCGTCTGTTGTGACTTTTTCATTGGGAATCATATCAAAGGTGATCTAAAAATAAAAAGCCATTAGTAAAAAAATTTAAAAGACAAATTCAGCATTATATTTTTTCAAATGAATAAACGTTCTTGAATAAACCTGATCTTTCGATAAGTACCTGGGATGATATTTAAAAAATATTATAGTATACATCATTTATAATTGTAAAAAATGTTGTAAAAACCTGAAAAAGTGAAATTACGTAAATTATGAATATTGAGGAAAATAGTTCGTAGTTAACAAATTAAATGTTGTTAACAGATACACTAAACTCGTTATTCGTTCTGTCCTGCAGGGTTTGTTTATTAATATTATAAGAGTTCTTTTAATTCAGTCTTAATATTTTCTCCTTGTTATCTTGAAAGAAATCTTTTATTTTAAATTTTTGTAAAATGAATGTATTAAATATTACAAATTTTATAAATGTATCACAATGTTTTTATTGTGTCTTTTCTTATTTGAAAAATGGAATAATCTAAATAGGTTGACTCAGAATCACCCTTAATTATTGTTCACGTATTCAATAAATAATTATCATGAATTAAATAAATCCTATATTATTAAATTTTATTTTCTCAAATATTATATACATAATAGGTAAATATATTATACATATTATAAATAATATCAATTTATTATAACTTTGAAATGTAATTCAACTGAAACCAAGAACTTTTTAAATGTTCCTTAATAGACATCGTTGGTACATATACATTTTGTATATAAAAATTATAATTATGATCAATAATGATTGTCTATTATCGTAAAATAATTGATGCAGTGCATTATATTTTTAATTATTATTTTCGAATTTATGCATTCATGTTTGTTATTTATTTAACTCTTTTCTGTTAATATTATTATTGTACAAATTCACTTCTGTAACTTTTGTTTATGTAAAAACCGTGATAGTGTCTAGAAACTAGCTAAAATGTAGATAGTCTTCATATATGCAAATTCGCAGCGAACTCCTATAGTGCACGACGGCTCAGGCTAGACATCAGAAAGTTTTTAATCGAACATGTAGCAAAACTAGACATCACCAAAATTGCGCCCGGCTAATATTTCGTGAATGTGAATGAATTTCGTGAAAATGTAATGGCTTTAGCATGATTCAAGGCCGCAACGAAATTTTACCAGATATGAGAAGTATAATATACAAATGATGTAAAAAATCTTGTTTTCAAAATGAGAGTGCACGGGGAAAATAAGTTTTGTAAAGTTTATGGAACTAATAATAATTAAAGAGTAGCGGATATGGAAGATATTTTTGCTAAAGTGAGAAGGGTCTGGTTATAAAATGTGATGAACTGTTTTTACTCGATGTATAGAACGTTTCCATATTACTTAAGCTCTGACGTAATATAACATGTATTGACGCTAAGGATAGGAACTTTATATTAGAGTTCCGGAAAATGTAAACTGAAGCAGAAACAACATTTTTTAGAGCATTTAACGGCAACAACGAATTATTTTTTATATTATTATTATTATTATTATTATACTACATTGGATACGTAAACATTTTTCTTAAAACATCTTTAAGAAAAATCGTTGTTAAGAATACCCCGGATAAAAATTCTTCAACTTGGTTTTGTCTTGAATTGCACCCAATCAAGACATGATGAAGTCAAAAAGGTCGGCCTGAGCATGTCTCAGTTTTGAACGGAGCCAGACTTCAATTTATGTCTTGGAGACAAGTTTCTATGCCTTGAAGACATATATTTATGTCTTGAGCCGCATATTTATGACTCCAAAACGAGCGGTAATAACTTCGAGTGTATACTTGTTCTAAAAAGAAGGGTCATTCCGACTGTCATAAAAGCTAATCTTTGTTAATAATTAAAAAATCTTGTATATTTGTATACAATATATATCCAATCAATTCATTTACGGATTTTCATTTGTATTATACATGTTTGACGAGGATAACAAAAATGTTGTTTATTTTTACGTTTTTCTAACGGCTTGGGAGATCCTTTTAGAAAGTTAAAATTTTAATTTGTTTGAAGAAAATTGTTAAGGGTTATGCTCATTCAAACCCACAGAATCTGAATAATTTAATTAAAAATAACTAATTTAATAAGTGCACATTTTTCATTCATCAATTTTAATCTTATTTAAGAATCGAGAAAGGTTTAACCATCTCAGCCAAAACAAGGCTCGTCTTGAGACAAGAAAACGTCATCTTAGCCAAGACAAGGCTCAACTTGATACTAGGAAACGATGTCTTACCTCTCGTGGCGATAAAAGTAAGACTAAGGCTTATGTCTAGACTCAGATTTGAGACGCTGCCAGACATCGATGCCTGGGAGACGAATGAAAGACATCACCAAGTCGAACGCAAGTCGAAGCATTTTTACTCGGGCACTTATCATGAGATCAATTTCAATACTTATTTTCAATCAGGCAAGGTATTCATTCTCAAATCACAGAATTATCTGTGACACAAATATGTGGAAGATTAATAAAGTAAGTTACAGAAAAAGTATAGAGAGAATCAATTATTAAAAAAATACCGAATTCGATGGAAAAAGCTTTATGTAAACGTTGTTAAAACTATAAAATTATGTTCTTTCTCTATGACATCATAAAATTATCTTTTTGAGACAACAATTTTGAAAGGATTTTATACATATTTCCACAAAAGTTTAGAGCTATAATTATATTCTTAAGACTTTTTTCGTATTTTATTTCGTTTTGGTGAAAATTTTGGATTACAGGACAAAAAATTTCTCTTCTTCCCAAGGGTCTGGCGCGAGGAAAATATTATTTAAGGGACAAATCTAGACCAAAATCAGGCGAAAAAAGCTGCGATATTTTTGAGTGATTTGAATTTTAATATTTTCAGAAAAACCAACATCTTTTCGCCAATTTTGAACTTTTTTCAGTTTTCGAACGGCTTACGAAACTTAACGAGAAATTCAATCAGCGTCAGAAAGAAAAAGAAAACCCAATATTAGATTTAAAAATATCACACTCTTAACAAAAATTTGGACCATTTTTTTCAATCCGATTGTTCAATTTGGAAAATTCAAATACTCATAACTTTGCCAGAATATATATATCAACAAATTTATGAATCTTCGGTTATGAGATGATAAAAAGTTATATAAATCAATTTTTATTATAATTTTCACGCTTTACACGGAAGACATTACAAAAAATTCCAATCTTATTCTTATGCAGATAAATTCATAAGATGAATAACTTTATGAGGTAGGCTGCTGTTAATACTGATGCAGAAGCATAATAAAATATAGAAGCTTCAATGCGGATATCTATAAACGGAAACTATCACATATTATTATTAGAATCTTTCACAGAAAACCTCGAAGATAATTTTTATCCACAAGTCTATTGAAGCGTTGTAAACATTTGACAACTGTTTGTATTAAAAACAGAATCTCATTAATTTGACTAACTATATCATAAATTATACCATTATCTAATTTCTGACCAATAATTAATACGCAATTTTTTGGCATATGTATTTTTAAAGAACTTCTTAGATAAACTAAAGGCTTAGTTATTTCCAGTTATTAATGTTAAGAATGAAAGACCTTAAAGAAATTTTTTGTCTTGTAATTAATTAATTTAGCATTTTAATCTAATTTTTGTGATAATGCCTGATAAAATATTGTGTAATTCGTTTAAATGCCCCCTCCTAAATAAACTCATGGCCAAAACTGCAATTTATACTATCTTATGCATGAAAAGTCAGGGTCGCATTCGATTGTTACTCTCCCTCGACCTTGCGCATCCCAGCAACTAATGAGCAACAGTTACATTATCACAGCATCGGGGGGACGAAGAGGCGGAAAAAATTCCGTTGCACATTTCGGGGTTGGGGGGCCACTTCTCCTTCCTCGACTCCTCTCCATCCTCCTATTATCTTCCCGCGCTTGCGTGAACTTCATAAACTGTACGAGAGCAGTACATACGCCTTGCGCACTACAATCTCTCGATACTCATACAAAATCTAAATCTCTATGTAAAAACCTTTTCAGCACACTATCCCTCTTTCATATTATCTTGTCATACTTATTGTATGTTTTTAGTAGTACATTTCTATGTTACATATATGTTTTTTTTCTAATTTATGCTTAGGTATATATTTTCATGAGCAGGGATATTTTCAGCTCTCTACGTGCAATGTATTTCCCCCTGAATTCATCTCCAATTGTCTCTCGAGGCGCATATATTTTCATATTGCTAACTTGGTATGAGTGGAATGATCACAGAAAAAGTGCATCCCGAGGTGCATCCGTAGTGAGTTTACTGCTCTGACTTTGCATGTACACTTATCTTCGCCTGTAAACATAAGCTAGTGTGTGTGTGTGTAGATTTTTCATAGTTTCGCTTGAATATGTTGGCGTATGAACGCTGGCCGGTGTGCTGTGCACACAAACAGGGGCGCGACCGCGTCCGCGCACTTGCAACTCTTGTCGGCGTCCCCTCCTTCCTCCTCTTCTCCCGCTCCTACCATTCTTCTCATATCGCGGCACGTTGGTCGCAGGTTGGACGCTCGCCGACGGATGGGTTGGGGGGATGGCAGGAGGCAGCCGGGAAGGATGAGAGCGGGGGCGGCAAAAGCAAAGGCGGAGAATTCAGCCAGTACCTATCCACCTTCCGAAGTAGTGACTCTACGTCTCTCGCTATGTAATCAACGCCGAGCCCTTGTCGCACTGCAGTTACATCACCGATGTGACAATGTCGCCGCCGATCCGCGAAGATGCCTTGCGCACCCGCTCGCGACTAAACCTGTAGTCCGTTGACCCCTCTAGCATATAAATCGTCTGCAAACTCGCCGGTTGAATAAAAAACGCGAGCCGGTTCCGCGCTTTAATATTTTCTTTTCGAGGGGATGATACAGGGCAGGGTGTCACGTCACTTCGATAACGTATCGCGAGGCCAGATCTCGAGCATGAAAGACGAGGTCGTGTAATTAATAAAAAAAGCTCGTGCATTATTTACAGGAAAAGGGTTTGTAATGGATAAGCAAGGATTACAAAATCTGGTGTAAAGTGAGGGGTGACAATTATGTTAATTGTGCTTGTTCCGTGTGGTTTAAGTTTTTGGTCAGTGCTGGTGTTTTAGTTGTTCTAATTGTAAGTTGGTCGTTAATTAAAAAGCAAGCGGTGGACGATATCTTGATCCTTTTGACAACGTCTTGAGTTCGATTGACTCTTTTCTGAGGTAAGGTACCAGCAAAGAAGAAATGAAATCCTAGAGTTTTCAATTTTTAAACAATTATAAGACTCGCAATTTAACTTTTTGAGTGAAATGAAAACAGTTGCTAGAAACTTTTATTCATGAGAGGGAGATATTGCACTTGAATGGAGTGATGAGTGCAACCCCCGCCCGGGGTTTTGTGCCCCACCGTCAGAGGCACCGGCACTACCGGCATGAGAGACGGTACCAGGAAGAGCCAATAGTTAAAGAGAAATCGGAGGAGAAGAGGCCCAAGGTCAATCCGATCTTCCTCTGGGCATCGCAACACGGCCAGAAAATCGTGGAAGTGCGATGCGAGGACTATGATAAGCGTAATCGTATAAAGCTGACTAAGACTGCGCAGGGATGGCGTTCGATACCCAGGACAGCCTCCAATACCTACCCGGTTTTGCAAAATTCTGGAGTGCTGATGGAAATAGAATCGAAAGACACCTCCGAGAAAGAAAATGGGCTCAAGAAAGATGAACAACTCAGCAGGTTGGCGAATGGGGATTTGGAGGAGTTTAGCATAAAGGAAAGGGTTAATGGTGCCTGGATATCCAGTGATGTGGAGACAGAGAGAAGAAGAGGGGATGAACTCAGAAAAAGGGATGTAGTTAGAAAAACAGAAATTAGAAAACCAGATGAGTGCGGAAAGAAAGATGGAAGTAATAAAGGAGATAAACTTGCAAAAAGAAACAAGATTAGAAATAGGGATGATTACAGAAAGAAGAAGAGGGACGAAGAAGTTCTAGAGTATGTATCTCTCAGTGATGAGATTAAGGGATGGAAGTCAGGAAAAAGGAGGAACGATTACCGAAGGCAGAAAAGAAAAAGAATGATTGTTGAGGCGCAATGTGAGGAAAGAAATGATGATCCGGTTGAATTAGGGGAGGATGAACTTGAGGAAACCAGCAGAAAAAAACAAAGATGCATCGACCTTAATGCAATGGGCAAGAATCGACTGATGCAGCCTCGAGTGGTGTTGGAACAACTGCAGCTGAGGGAAAATGAAGAGAGTAATATATCAAGAAACGATGAAAATCTAAGTTTTGATAAGACAGCCATTGGTGAGGATGTGGAGACCTACAATTATATTGAAGAAATTGAAGATATTGAAGGTGATGAGGAAGATGAAGAAATAGTAAGAATAGAACATGATGAAAGAGCTAAGGGCCAGGATGCAATAGGTGAAATAGAAAAAGAAATAGCATCCAAAGAAAATGTAGTAGAAAATCAAACAGAAGTAGAATCACAACACAAAGAAAAGGAACATGAAATGAAACACGATGATAGCAGAGATAATGAACACAGTCAACGTCAGATTCAAACCTTGGAGGAGTCAAGGGAGGAAGACTTTCAAGATATTCTACATATGTTGGACTCCACTTCCTTCTCCAGTTCAAAACTTCTTTCAAGTCTGAAGTCAGTAAAATTGTTGGAAGAGTTAGAGTTATCCCTTACAGGTATAGAAGATGACGTGGTTGACAAGTCAAGAGATCAAGTGGAACTTCAGGCACCAGAACCGACGACAGGGAACGAACACTTTGAAAATAGAACAGCATATTTCGTTGCAGAGAATAACAATATTATTAGTAATAATAACCTTCTGAGTAAAAATAAAATGAAAAATAGCAACCCCAATAAAAATAATATTCCTTTAAATAACATTCTCAAGTTGCATCAAGATAATTTACAATTCGAGAAGATAATTGACGAAGTAGAAACAGGAGACCTAACAGTGACACAAAATTCATCTGCTTCGAGAAAATATGAAGATAATACCTTGAAGGATCCTGAAACAGACAGCTCTAGAATTCTGAAGGCTCTGAGAAACACTCCAGGATTATCTGTCTCAATAGCGACAAAACCGTCGAGTCCGAAGTCTCAAAAGAAGCCCTCGCCAGGTGGAAGTAGATCTCCTGACTCACAGATGGAGTTTAGAGAGAAAATACCAGCGACAAATATTCCTGATGTAAGTCCCTTCACAGGACTCTCAATAGCGATACCCAGCTCGCAACACCGTTCAAAACCCGATCTCTTGCCCATCAGACCAATTACATCAGTGAGAAGTCGGATTGAGTCCCCCGAAAGTACAGTTTCTTTCCCAAGGCTAGAAAGACAGCATACTGCATCACATCGTGTAAACGATGAAGATGATTGCGACTCCCAGGTAGTGGAAGACATGAGGAGGCAGAAGGAAGACTTTCTCCGTATTTCAGAACAGCTGAAACGGTTTCATGAGGAAGTAGAAGCTCCGCTTCGTAAGATGCAAAGGAACCAGAATCCTCTATTGCAGGTAGTGTCTAGTAGAAGCAATGAGGCTCAAGCTAAGAACGGAAGAGATGAATCAGGATTCAGGATCCAAGATTTGGTAGAGGATTCTAAGTCCCATACGAGCAGTGCAGTTTCACCCCAACCGAGTGGAATACCTTGCTCCCCCACATCTAGGAGATCTTCATCGGCCTACCTCGAGAGACTTTTACCCAGTCCTCCATGTTCAGTCTCTTGTTCAGAGGATGCTAAGAATGATCTGACACTGAAGGGAATTCTTTCTTCACCCAACAGTCTAGATTCTAGAGAATGTGAGAAAACTAGAGACCAACTAGAGGTCCTAGCGGCTCCCGGTGATAGTCAACGCCAGGAACCAAATCCTGAGACATGGATAGCACCTTCTCGAGAATTGGACTATGGGGTTCCAGAGCTCCGTATGCCCGAATTTCAGGTGACAGATGTGCAAAGGCTACATCAAAAGCAGATTAGTTGCACATCGCTTTTCAATGAGGCGCAGAATGACTTTATATTAGCTCAGCAGAGGGCGATGTGCTTTTCGGACAAGCAAATGAAGGGGCTTAGGGTGCCCTCTAGTGTTGATCATCGGGACAATCAGGAACCTTTTATAGTTGAATCCTCAACTATACCAGAAATACCTCTTAGTCCAGCGAGTCAGCTTAGGGAACTTCTGAAAACATCGGGACATCTGATTCCTGATCCTCTTCTTGTGCCAAGACATTGTCTCCCTGGATTGGCTGCAGCGCCTTGTATTGAGATACCTAAACTGTTGACTTCTCGGCCGGAACTGAGGCTACCAGAGGCTCTTAATAAGCCCGAACTTCTCCGTGATCCAAATCTTTTAGTAATATCTTTAGCTCACCTTCAATATGTTCTAGATCAGGGACAGGGCCCGTTTGGTAAAAGTAAACTAAGCCAAGTGTGTGATGCTGGGAAGAATCCGAACAATGTTAATAATGTGAATGGAAGTAGTAAGACTAAACCAAAACTTAGTTGCAAACCAATTGGTAAACTGATGCCGGCTCCTATGGATCTTTCCAGAAACCGGAAAAATAGTTCCTACCCACCCTTGCTCAGGGTTCGAAGTGGATTGCTGAAGCAAGAATCTGAAGTCAGTTCAACTGCTAGCAACCTTGAGGAACATCATCTTTGGCATCCATTGTTTAGTAGGTAAGATTATGCATATTTTAGCAATTCCTTTTTTGTTTATGCTTACGGTAAGGTAAGGGCTATAGAACTTTTTTATTTTTCTGATTCGCAACATTAAGTTTAGACTGTAAAATTTAAAATTACAAAACCAAAAATAAATTAACCTAAAAGATTTCGAAATTTTCTACACAACGTTTTACTAGGCAATATTTATGCCGAAAAACGACAGAAAAATTTCTCCAGAATTTTTTCTGCTGGAGAAATTTGTGCATGGTTCTAATTTCTGAAAAAGGGCGGCTGAGAACGCTTAAAATTTTATCACATTAATATTTTCGGCGACCAAAAAAATCGTATTCATGATATTTTTTTGCCTTCGTTTTCCAGGAATGTTCTTGAAAATGCTACACTGTTCGCCCTTTTACTCCAATTTGTAGTTTAGTATATTATATATTCAATGAAAAACTCCTTATGAGATATTTGCCAAATCAGTGATGAGTATCATTAGAAAATTATTTATTTTTTAGTTTGAATAAACTTAAATTATACTCTGTATCATTTTTTTATTTCATTATTTAAATTATACATACAATATCGGTCAGATGTATGCATTTTTTTAAACGATTTTTCCTTACAGTTAGTAGTATTCTTAATCAAATTATAGATATCTTTTTTTTTAAGATAGACCTGCTAGTCGTCCAGCTTTTTAAGAGAAATAGCGAAAATCATCTTCTGGATTTTAGCGTTTGAAAATTACCCTTTGCTTTGCGTTTCAATATTCATTTTTTGCTCTTGGAATGCTTGAATGAAACTTTAGCAAAAGAATCTCTTTCACATATCCCAGTCTTTGAATGTGCCTTCATATTCTGAATTTTCTACTTAATTAAATATAGTTAAAAAATTAAGTTGCGCAAATCTCTGTAGGCTGTGAGGTGCGCATTCTCATCGTGACAATCGCGTTACTCTTTCCATTTTTAACAGACTTTTTCAAATATGTTTTGAACTTCTGAATTACCTTAAAACAAATAAAAAGCTACAAAACTTTCTATAGACACTTTTTTCTATTTTGCGTTGTTATGCAAAAAATAGGATTTTTGCTTTCATATTATTTTTTCTGGATAAAACAAAATATCCTAAAGTCTGCTTTTAGATTTTTTACGCATCTCTCGTCTTTTAACGTAATATTGATATAATAGCTCTTCAGGAATTGTTTTCGTATTTTGCGTCGTTTAGTTCGAAATTTGAATGTTGTGGTATATAATTTCGGATAATTTTAAACTTCCTCAACCATAAATTACGAGAGTGTAATAATTTCTAACAAATTTGTATTTCTTTTTTAAGTAAACAACTTTTGTCTATCAATTTGTTTTCGTACCTTTAACGTTTTTCAACAAATTTTTTATTTTTTATCTTAGTTTTATGATTAAAACCAAAACTACTTGGTTTATCAAAAAGTGATGTATAAAAAATTTGTAGATTTTTTTAGGTGCACAATTTACCAAAACTACGCGCCCTATCAAAAAGTGATTTATAAAAAAAATTGTACCTGTGTTTTAGGTGCACAATTTTTTGTATCTAGTCATTTTTCCAAAAATTGTATTTTTATTTTCTATTTTATTTTTTTACAAATAAAACAAAAACAACGCACCCTATCAAGGAGTGGTTATTAACAAATTAGTAAATCTTTTTAGGGTCACAATTTTTGTTTGTTTATCTTATTCCGCATCTTGCATATTTTAATCGCAAAAGCGAATTTATGGCTTTTCATTATTTTTTTGCGATAATAATTTGAATTTTCGATTTTTTTTAAATCTAACAACGCCTTATGATTATCTTATAGGGCGGTCAAAAAGCAACTTTTTTCTTCTTTTGGCTTTTTTTATATCGTGCCTTTAAAATTTTATAAATGCTATAACTCTTGATAATTTTCTGTTTATCGAAAAAAGTCATTGTGATAAATTGTTTGGCTTTCTAAGTACTACGAATAGCCGTACATACAATTTTTAAATCTAAAAAAATTGTCTTTCTTTTAGGACCTAACAAAAGTATGCCTAAGCTCGATTTCATCCATTTAGTTTTTCGGGAGTTATTGTGTTTACGGACGAACCATACGGACGGACGGACAGTTTCCATCGCCCAAACTTGATTTTCAGATTGAGGGGGTCTCAAAACGCGGAGATCCGTTAAAAAACAAATTTCAGGCAATTCTAATACACTCTCAGTCATAAATGATGAGAATGTAATAAATGATAAAAATGTAAAAATGAAATAAGTTTAAATGGGTTTAGTTGAAAAACGATTTAGAAAAACAATAGTGACGATGTTAAAACGTTCATACATTTTTGCCGAATTTTCAATCCTTGATGCAGAAAATTTGAATTGTAACATGTTTTAATTTTTTTTTAATCTGCAATTGACAAAACTTATAAAAAAAAGATATATCTTACCCATTAAAAAATTGTAGCAAAAATATTTTTGTTCAAATTTCTAATTTTATAATATAGTTCGTAGACAAAACTATACGTAAAATGAATCACTGTGATAGTTTCGTCCACAAGAAAAGTTGTTGAAATCTCTCAAGTTTTGAAGTTTCGAATTTAAAAGCTGAATAGAAGATATAATTCATTCTGAAAATGTCTTTTCACGTTTTTCGGTTGCTTAATGGCAACTTTTTAAAAATAATTCGACTAATTTCAGCATTTTCACTCTGATATTTTGAAGAAGTTATCATAATTGTGACGCCATTTTATTGTCATATTCATATTCATGTTCAGCTTATTTTAAGCTCAACAGTTTTAAACCAATTACAGAGCTACAACATAATTATTTACGGGCAGAATACATCAAGTCTTCTCACCTAAAATTATAGTTTTCTTTGATTAGTTTGAAACTTGGCTAAATTATAGTTCTAGTGGACCTACATTAACTCACCAAAAATAGGTCCAATTATCAACCAATATCATGTATGTATATTGACCAATGTCAATATACAGGGGCATCTTTTAGTATTATCCGATTGGAATTTTATTATAGTATTTTGGAAAGCTCTTATCATGTACTTGAAGAAAGAAAATTGACATTTGAAAAGAAAAACATATTTTAAAACAATAATTTTTAAAATACCTTTTTTCATACTCTTTAAAGTCATGTAGAAGAAAAAGTTGGCTGCAAGTAATTTCATGTCGAAATTGAAACTTTTACGCTTGTGGGAACCACGTTTTGATTATATGATATACATACACACAAAAAATCATCTCAATGAAGTTAATTGTAAGCTTATATATTTTATATATATATTGTTACATATATTATATATATATATATATAACAAACATAATCTCAAAATACACACACACATCATATTTAGCAAAATTAAAATTTTTTTAATAAACCCACAAAAAAGAGTCCGCGGACGTCCGTTAACACTTTTGCTATCATTCCCCAAATTTGGAAGACAAAATCTTTATTATTGTTTCAAATATATAATTTGTTTACCAGTTTACCTTACAATAAAACAGGTTTTAAGGGCCTATTTAAAATGAAAATAAGATGAATTATTAGGTGAACTATTTTTTGCACTTTTTTATAAGCTTTTTAAACTTGGATTAAAACTTATTTCATGTTTCTATAGTCGTTACTATATGACATCTTAAATTTATGAAATCACGTAGCCATGTAAAAGATATGAAAATTCTCGAATCGAGGTTACAGTTGGCTGTTTAAAAAAATTACCTTATTCAAATATATTTTAGTTGTATTGGCTTGATTTTTCAGTATTTTTCTGTTTGAACTACACATTTTTTCCTTTTGTGCAATAATAAACAGATCTATGTCATGTTGCGTCTTCGTAAATAATTTATTAAGATTTTCACTCATAGTGTATCAAGGCGACTGGTTAATCAAAGCGGACGAAGATAAATTCGTTATTTATTTCGCGTAAAGTAATCAGGTTCAATATTAATTTTTAGAAACGTAGAAACTTTCTGCAGCGCCTCAGAACATCAACCTCCAATTATTTTAAATAAAAATAAAATACTACATAGCTTAGAATCTCTACATTTGAATCATCTAGATGCTTCAGGTTACATATATTTAATATTTAACTAAAGGACAGCCATCTAGGTGTTAAACGTTGTTTTCTGTGGATTTTAAAGATATAGATTTTTTCAAGAAAAAGCAGTACTTGCATCAACCGCTTTACTCTTTCCAAACAATTTATAGCATCCTTATTAATATTTGTAAACAAAATATTAGTAATCATCATTTTTCCACAAGATTACATGCAAAACGAAATAACATCGAACGACATGAACAATTAGCTTCATCAAGCGGCTGACAGAGGTCTGGTCCATTCTAATGGTTTCAAATTTAGAGAATTGTTCCACAGTTTTAGAGATACTACAACCATGTGATGGATATGTGCCATTTTCATTCCATTATTAAATTTTATTGCTTATAAAATATTTTCAAGGCTAGGAGATTGTTACATAATTATGTGTTTCTTCTATTAATTCAAATTCCTACCTTAGCAGATTTCAAGATATATGAATTCTTTATTCTAAACATTATTGGACACAGAAATGTAGAATTTTAGGTTGAAAATGAGCCTTATAACAATAATAATAATAACTTCAAAAATGAAAAGTTATTCCTAATTTAGTCCCGTTATCTAAAAAATTTATAAAATCCTTTAGTCTTGGACTCATTGAAGGAAGAATTGTTTAACTGGTTCTAACTGGTGATGCAGCTATTAAAATATTAAAATTTGTAGAAATTGCTTACTACTAACAATTGTACAATGTAGTTGTGCTAGTTTTTCTGCATTAATGTATGAAAATGAGCAAATTATACAATCTTATTTAAAAATGTCAACAACAAAAAATAATCTTACGAAAGATAGACGCCCATATTGCAGACGCCCATTGCACTTAACGCTTTTGGACTCTTTTAAGAGTGATAAGGCAATGGTATCTACTACAGTTTCGAAAGGATTTTTCATTTAATCATACAAATTTTCTGAAAAGATAAAAATTTGACCTCAACATTTCGAGGTTAGAAAAAAATTTGATTTCGTTTCGAAAAAATACTCTTCTTAAAATTGGTTTTAATCTACAAATCATTAGGTATATCAGAACTGTTCAAGAAAAAAAACCGCCAACATTCTTTCTAGTCCCAAAAATTTCAAAAAATGTGGAGACGTTGTGCAAAATCGTATAAAAACTGTAATAAAGAACATTTTTTGTATTGTCATTGAACGATTTAAAAATCGCCAAAGCTCTGTAAAGTTGCCGAATTAAATTTAATCAAATATCATAAAAATATTAAATTAATTTTTAACGCTTTTGAAGTGACAGAAACTAAAAGAACTAATTTACGTGCATATAATTTTATGAATATTTAAAAACTTTAAAAATTTGGCTGTTCAACCATAAAAAATTTATGTTGCATGAAAATCTTATCAGCCCCTTATCTGGATCAGACTTAGACTGTCCTGATTAAAATATCTAGAAAACCCCAGATCTGGGCCAAATCGGATATTAGACTTAACTGCAGAATTTTTCTATTTGAAAGAAACATAGTTCCTCTTGACGAAACTGGCTGTAGCCTCTAACAACTGAAATTCCCCTGAGAAAGAAAAATACTGTTCATTTGTGTGCTCTCATTTTTTCATGAACACAGAAAAATTATTTTTTTTCATTTCTTTTTGTAATAGTAGTTATTTTATACAAATTTATTAAACAGTGCTTTATTTTGTTTGTCTAAAATGGCACCCCTGCACATTTTTTTTTGTGAAAATGGCTCCTGATTTTCGACCTATTATCAGGGGTTATTTTGACACCAGAGGGAACAATTCGTAAGGTTGATATTTAAGGGGGAGGGCATTATTTTTTTAAATATTACGTTATCTCATAATTTTGTATAAACAGAAAAAATGTAAAATATGACATAACATACATGTTTGCAATGTTTTGCCTTTCTATCAAAAATCGCAACCTTAACACCTAAAGGATCACTTAAAACTGGAATCCCATTCATTTTCCCTGAGCCCAAGGGATATACTAAATTCGTCTCTTATCCATTCAAATTCCAAGGATATTTTAAGTAGGTTTGTATTCTTGAGCAGAGTAACGAAACTGGATTACGTAATCGGAGGCGATAAAAGCCGAAGGAGAGCTAAAGCTGAGATAAGGAATATAAAGTAAGCAGGTATAGGGAATAGGTATTAGGTCTTGAATGCGAGGTATTATTATTGGCGCGATTTGAAACGGGGTCGATTTTCTGCATTGCCAGTCTACTGTCCTCGGCTATTATCCATCTTCGATTGTGTAATTCAAATCGACGCTTCGATTTGACCCCGAGGTTATGAGTTAAGGGACAAGCATTCAAGATTGACCCAAAGCAGAGCACGTCCATCTATATTTATATTTCAATCCTACCATTAATCTTTCATAAATTCCAATCTTATAATGTCAATTAAAAATTCACTATTAATTGGCATAATTGAAAAAGAAATATTTTTGTTTGAAGACAATTTCGAGTGATAAAATGATTGAGCAAAATTAATTTTTTATTTATGCTACAACTAAATAATAAATGAGACATACTCTATTAATTGCTAGAAAACTACTAACAAAAATATTTTAATTTCGGTAATCGACTGCTTCAGTAAGCATTTCTACTAATAACTAGTAGTTGCCTACTAATTCATAGTCAAATTCTACTAATTGAATTAACAGTAGTTCAACTTCTGCTAAAATATTCGGTACACGGAGAAAAATGGATGTTTAAATGTAGATATTTAAAGGGTAAGATTGTCCCACCTAACATGCAGATATCCATGCCAAATATCTACTATCTTTTTGAGATGTTAGGCG